>JAQFZU010000020.1:0-108841 GCA_034696185.1 Henia vesuviana
TGGTAATTTTATCACTTGTGTATTAAAGTTAATTAAAAAATTATTTTATTTTTATTATAATTTAAAGTTCATTGCAACGTGGTAAATTTCTCCTTAGCATCTCTCCAGAGGAGAGTGAGGATCGTTTAAGACCGCCAGCGACTACAATGGCCACGCGCGACATTGATTCTTATAAACAGTTGCTAAAATTTTTCAAGTTTCTATAATTTTTTTATATTTCCAGTTCGAGTATACACGTAGAAATAAGGTACTTGTCGTAAAGGTGTGCCACGAAAGATGTTGCTGCTAAATAATGCTTCATTTTTTGGAATTTGGAAAATGTCCATTTGGATACAAGATTTTTCATTCAAAGTTAGAAAACAAAGAAAATAACATGGTTTTCTTCTCGTAAACTATTGAAGGTAAGCTTGCATTAGTTTCATATGTCAATATTAAATATGCATCATTTTTCTGAGTTAAACATTTGTATATTATTACTTACCCTTGGTCTAGACAATGGACGCATTCTTCCTACAATAATGGAAAAAACTTCTGATTTTATGTTAAAGAAATGAAATCTTACAAAATTTGACCTTGCTTTCCAATTGAAATGCATCAATTTTAAAGGAGAAGTCAAGGTCAAATTTTGGATGGGTCAACCACCCTTGTTTATCTCATTCCAAATGGACATTTTTCAAGTCACATTGTATGCAAAATTATTCAGCTGCTGAAATGCTTTACCATATTATGTAATACTACATAAATAGTATTAAATGTAACAAGCAATTTATTTATAAGCTAAAATTTTTGATTTGACCACTGATATCGTATAACATTCAAAAATTGTAAAAATAGTTAAAATTTTTGAATTCCATCACTCAAATCATCTTCAATGTAAATATATTAGTCTTTTTAAGGATGCAATGCGATAATTTTAACCTTATGCACTGTGGCTTCGATGATCCTCAGTGTACGCAAGCTAAGCTCATGGAAGAAGTATCCTCACGTATAGTCTAGACAGCAGCATCTGTTGTAGTGAATCCCTTTAATCTGGGTATCCAAGAAGCATCACTTGAAAATCACAAAAAAAGCAATCGAAACTGTTGACAAAGTACAGAAGCATTTCCAAAACCAAAATTATTAATAACAATATAATTTTTTGCGAATGTCGTTATTAAAAAGTAAAATCAGCGATAAAATGTCGATAAGGGCGTCTACACGATAATGCAATCCGATGGAAAATTGATGGGCAGACCGTTTTGAATCGCCTTATTGAAGCTTGGGCAAGCTGTAATTAAAATGAGAACGTGCATTAAACTTGGCAAACTTAAACTCATAAACATTAGTATTAAAAGGGGTTAAGAAGTGGCCGCGTTCCAAATAATCTTAGCTCATTTGCACTCGACGACTATTAAGAGGAAAACGAGAGTCAGGATTTTTGTCTCGACTAAAGCCATTTGCAAAGATTATTGCTCTGGACATTACAAAGCTCGGTAAGAGCGGAGTGAAGGTAGAGTGAAGATGGAGGCGGCAAGGGCCCTCAGGAGGAAATGAACAAACACAACTTAGCCAATTAGTGTGCAAACATGCATTTGGGGAAGAGCAAATCACGTCTCCTTGTACTGTCAAATTAAGACATTTCACTCGCCTAGTCAAACCGCTTAAATTATTCCACTTTCTACATCTTGATGGCTCGTGTGCAGTGTATAAAAAAATAATAAAAAAAAAATAAAAAATTTAAAAAGTAACATTTTTTTTCCTTTAAGGAATAATTTGCCGCATTTACCGAGATGGGCAAATGGCACGAAATAACACAAGAAGCCAATTAAGGGAGCAAATAGGGTTCTTAGTCTGATTAGCCTGCGTCGTCCATCTGATGAGGAAAATGGAAAAAGAGAAAGGCGCCTTATGGCACTCAGAGGATAGATAACTGCACTTGTTCCTCCACTAATTCCCGAAGGAAGTGACTTCTATTCTCACGATGTCCTTTGTATACTTGCTTGATAAAGTAGAAAAAAAAAAGAAAGAATTCCCATTTAGAAAGTTTGTTTCCTCACCATTTTTTATTTGTGCCCCTTGCGAGTTGTTAAACTCGCCGAAATTTATTGCCATTTGTTGTTAATTCATTTGCGTAAACATGCCGAGACAGCGCGACCGGGTGGAGTTGTTGGCATAAATAAATGGCGTTTTGATAGACGGATGTGGGAATAGCAAAACACGAGCATTTTCTTTACTGCAAATTAATGCGCCATTTATTTATTCATTTCCGACGTATCGCGATCTGTCGTCTTTTTCCTAATGGATATTTAAACTGCGACCGATCCGGACCCTTTTCTCGTCCATTCTTCGATTTTTAATGCAAATCGAAAAACCCTCGCTCGACCCAATGGCCAACGGATAAGAAAATGGTGGCAATAACATTTGTAAATAAAAATCAATAGCGAAGAAGGGTCTCTCGATGTCAGTCCCACGTGTGCGTTGCATGTAAGAACCCGTAATGGGCAAAAGAAATTCCCAGGATGGAGAGAAAGAATCTCCTGAGATGGTGACCACTTGCAAGAGCTGTAAGGGATTTGGAAATCTGAATTGCAGTTACTCTTGACGCACTCTCGCACCGAACCAACTTAAATGAGTCTTAAAGCTCAGTACTCGTAACCTCGTTCGGCCCGGAATCAGTTTGTGCTTTAAGCTCGATTACTCCGAAAAAATCGGAAAAGAAATTCTCGGGTTTGGAAAATTCAATGTTTTCCCTGTAGTTCTGCGGGTATACAAACCCATATTGGGTTTTGTTCGGTCGTATATTTAGCCGGACCGGTCGCGGGTTTCTCGAGAAATCGAATACCCACGTTTCTCGCATTCGGCTCCGTAATACCCAGTATTGGTGCAGTGACAGATGAACCCCATCCGTCGCACCTCCGTAACGCACGATCCTCCATTTCGACAGGGTTTTATGCTGCAAGCATCTTTAGTCGGTCCTAGAGCGAAACGAGGGGAAGTTTGAATCTCACGCTCGCATCAACTTTATTCGTCAGCTTGCTGTTACCATTAAGTGCAGTGAGACAGTCCTCGCTGGAACTGTATCTGTACTCAATCTCACACCCAACTCCACAAAGACATTCTCTTTCCTGTATTCTGCATCCGAAACGACTTTGCTCTTGAGTGCAACCGTAGCAATGAATCACTGAGGAAAAACAGCGGTAAATGCGATGCGACAATAAAACGTAAAGGCTCGCGTAAACTCGTCTCCTCTTACCCAAATTCGAGATGATCATAGCGCACAAATATGGCGGCAGATCCATTTTCGAAACGGCGCTTCTGGGAAGGCAAAAAAAAGAAATTGTTTTATTTCTTCGACTCCAAAAGGATGCCTTACGTTTTCCCGGGAAACAAATTCGAAAGCGACCAGTAATGGGACTTTTGAAACTTTAATAAGTGCAATGCTTTTAAGGGGTAGAAAATAAGTGAAAAGAAATGGGAGAAAAAGTCAATTCTTAAGGTTTCATTTATCAGTTTTTCTCCCAAAAGAGTGTGAGGGAGTTGAGGGAAAAATATGGGCTTTTGGCTCACAATAGAAGTGAAAGTATGTGGGGTGTTTGGTGTGTGGTGGGTGGTTATTAACTGCCGGTTGTGGGGGAGTTGAAAAAAAAAGGCACTTTATAAAAGGGAGAGTCTCTTGGGCAATCTGTCATCTCTTAGATTTGCTTCACTCAATTTACAGCCTGATATAAGAAAAGTAAAAAAAAGGGGAATGTCTGGCTACAGGTTGATAAATCATAACAAGGCAACAAGTTGGGAATTGACGAGAAATTAACTCGGATCTCGGCGAAATGGCAACTTTCTCATCAAAACCTATTTCCATCTCGCCGTGCCAGACCGCATGCTCGTTTGCAGGTACCTCAACTATCTTGGCCTCTGTGCCGTGCAGATAAAGGTGACCGTTAACATCTTGTAAAATTTAAAGCAGCTTTTCACTGCAATATCGTTCTAAAACTTGAAAAGAATTGCAGTTTTCGACGATAAGTGACAGTTTCTGACCTGACAATGCTCCATTGTGGTTTGTAATTTTTTTAAGGGAAAAAATTTTGCAGGATTAGTTTAGGCATTTCGCCAGAAAAGGGCATTGTTTGTGTTCTGTAATTTAAGGGATATAAAAAAAAACTTTTATTACACGTTTTAATCAGCTTTTTTTGGTTGAAAGATTTAATTCAAAAGTAGCTTTTTTTAAGCCACCCAATGATTAAAACCAATTGTGTGTAACCTCATTGTATGTATTTTTCTTTTCTTTAATACAATGCACTAAAAAAATTATTGCACCGATAAATTGGCAATTTCTTGCTTGTCGTACCAAGTTTAAGCATTCGAGTGACATTTTAGTGAATCTTTTGATTTTCAAAAAAAAGTACAAAAAAACTTTTTCTTGATTTTTAGTTCAATTATTTAAAGTGTCTTTGTTGAAGAAGTAGCTCGATCTTTGCCTATTAAAAAATAAAGTAATTTTAAAAAAAAAAGTGACAAGTTGGGCATTAAAGAAACTGAGTTTAAATTAATAACTGGAATTAATAAGTTCCTATTTTATGGCTAATTATCTTATTCCTTGCTTCGGGTTGACATTTCGTAGAAAATGTGGTGTGTCAAATTTGCCAACAAACCTAACTCGAATTTATTATTAATTAATTACACCAGTGAAACTTATGAAGGATCATTATTTATGGTGATTCACATTTTGACACATCCAATTCCAATGAGATAAAACTTAGTTTTATTATTTTTGACGAGATTAAAAAAAAAAAAGAATTTTTTTTCTTCTATTTCCATTTCATCAGTGATCCATCTTGGACTTCTCATTAGTGTTGTTCTACCTTCAAGCTCATGGGAATTACAGCATATGAGTGTGACCAACAGCAGCAATGCTACCACAATTGGCCCCTGCACTGCACTATTTTATGACACGGAGGTCCACCAACCAATGTTACTAAATGACCATCACGAGACCTTCAAACAAATAAAATGTTTTCAAGCTGATGACAGCATTGTAGAAATTAGTGTGCAAATGTGCATCCTTAAAACCATCGCCGCACTTTAACATCGCTACTTTGTTCGATTACCGCCAGATGGCGCGATTTTCAACTTGCAATTTTTTTTCATAAAATTGTAAGATGAATTTTAAAGAATTTGTTAAATACTGAATATTAGATGGAGGGTTAATTTAAATAAAATATGTGCGCGCGATATATCCCGTTATTAATTCCTAATTATACGCTTTGGGTAACTATTCATAATTAATGTACATACAAAGAGCAATTGATTTAATTAACAATGCATTTAAAAATGCTTTAAGTCCATCTCTAAGCAGTTGCAATTAACTGTTTGATTGTAAATTGAAAATTTTTTTAATCCCTTTCGAGAATCGTTTTCGAGGATGTAACGCCCACTAAAATAGCGAAGATAAATAGCGACTTACTCCAGCAGATGACAGTCGTGTCCTCTTCTGTTTTCGTCGTGATTTCTCTGCAAGCCTCTGGTGGTAAAGTCTCTTAATGCCATACGGTCAGAATACATACGTATTTCTTTCTCGCACATTTGTTCCGTCGAATCACGGGGTTCTACGTCAGATTCTAATCCTCGAGATTAAACAAACACCGAGACCAATTCGTGAAAAGGAAATTTCGCCTTTACTGCAACAGGCGGTGCTGTTTGTCCGATACGAATCCTGCCATTTCTCTGCTGAAGACATCGATCGCCAGTTGTTGAGAGAGGAAAAGTCTTTGTTTTGACGTGATGAAGATTAAGAACGTAAACAAAGATGTGATAAGAGGGGACTTTTAATCGATTTATTGTTTTGCTAAGCTTACGAAAGAGGAATGCAAAAAAGAAATTTGTTTTATTAAAAAATTCCACTCGACTGTTACCTCGTGCGGGTTCGGTTAAGTAAAAATAAAAGAAAAAAAAAAGGAAAAAAAATGCAAGATCGAAACTAAGTTCATCCAGTGGAAATGGCATCTCAATCAGGATAAATCGTCTTGTTGTCGGTAGTTAGAAGGAAATAAAAACAAGTCTTCGGTAATTACATTGAAATTAAATGAAACCGCTCAGTCGAGCAAATGAAGGCGAAGAAAAATGGTCGTCTTTTTCTCGCCAAAGAATTTTTTATGAGAAAATTTCATAAAATGTAAAGGAAAGGGGAAAAAATTGAGTACATTTGTATAAATAATTAAGTTTAGAATAGATTTTGTTATTAAGTATACGTCAGCTACGATCGAGTATTATTACCATCCGCCGGATGTGAATATTTTATAAATTCGAAAAATATTAATGACTGCTTCGAGTTTAACATTGTAAAGTATAAAGAAAATTGTCAACGTATAAAATTTGGATTTTTAAATTGATGACAATCTTACTTTTTATTTTTATTATTATTATTTTTTTTTTACCGTTTTACATTGAATAAACGGTCGTTAAAAAAATATTTGTTTTTACATGATAAAGCTGAGAGAGATTTATTTTTTTCCATACCATATTTAATGAATTTTTTTTTTCATTTTATTTACAGTTTGTGTACATTTTCAATGACTTTTGATTTCAATTCCCAGTATAACACTGAAAAATTAATCTTCAATTCTCCGTATGTCAAAATGGTTTGGAAAAAACAGGTAAGAAGTAACTTGAAATATTATTCCGAATTTTAAATTCCCATTATAAAAATTTTACAGTAAAACGATATAAAAATCTCTTGCAATTTGTTATTCTCTCGAAAATAAATTTTTTGCACTCAAAAAAAAAAAAAAAAAAAATAGAAAATATAAAAAAAAAAATCTCTTTAAAGCAGGTAATGTATATTCCGTTGTTATAAAAATATTTTCTCAAATTCCAATCATAATTAATGGCATAGAAATGATTTATAAAAGGGAGCGAACTTTAATTTAAACAGTTCAAACAATGACTCGTTCGTGTGTCTTCGCACAAATATAAAGGTTCTTGCAAATGGCTAGGAGGAAGCGCCCCACTGTGGCTGCTTTTGTCATTAAGCTTCACCGGAAGTTACTCAGTGTGAACCCCAGTGATAACACTTTAAAGAAGAGCATCTGTTAGTTGATGGGGGTTTTTATAGTCGCTCGTAAAGAATTGGAAGAAGTTAAACGAAATTAGTCGACGTCAAGAAGTGAGGGGAAAAAATAAAAGGGAAGGAATTAATTTAATTAAGAGACTGTTTTATAATAACTCTTAACAAGTAATTTTTAATGGAATAAATTTCATTGGCGAAGACGTCGCGTGGACTCGTAGCAATAGTATAATGTTAAATTCTGTCGAAGCAGCAAGTGCTGCACTTCACCAATCCTCTTTCGTCACACTGCATGCATCTGAGTGCAGCAAATTCTTGAGTGAAAGTGTTGCGATGGCGGATGGATTTTTTTGTTCCATGGCAGGCGCTGCAGGGTAGAACTTTGTATCCGCCGCATTTAATGCATGGCATAGTTGCATTCGGTTTCTGTAAAGTTGATGGCACAAAAGGTTAGAAGGAAAATCAAACATTTATATTTGCATTGCAATTTTTTTTTCATACCAAAAGGGCAACCGATTGAATTGCTTTTTTTAAAGATTTTATTTTTTTTGTTATTTTTATTTTTTTTATTTTATAACTTCTTTACAGGTGTTTATTGAAAATCGTATTTTAAAGTTGACTACGGGTCGAATATCGACTTTCTTCGCTTTCACGCAATTTGCAAGAGGCTGAGATGGCACTTCCGGTTCGCTCGAAGGATTGAAATTTCCAGAGTTGCACGAACCAATAAATGTAGTCGTGGCTTTGGAAATTTCAATTTTGCAAACTCGAGATAAAATAAGGTCCGATGTGATTATTCGAGAAAGGAATATGGGTAAGAGTAATGCACACACACACACACATGTCGATTTACTTTATTTATATTCGCATGTTTCGAGCAGAATGGAAATGGGATGAGTGGACATTAACCAGAGCCGTGTTCCTCAGACTGGTCGCCCCACCCGTGGTCCAGAGGCACTCCCATCAGACACGTGGCAGCAATCACGTGAGTTGTAAGTTTATCACGTTTGTTTTCGCATTTGCGGTCAATAAGTCATTAATTTTTAGGGTTGGGGTAATGGGTGTATCGGTTTTGCGAGCACATTAGCTTTAAATAATTAACTAGTTGGATGTATTTTATCAAGGTAATTTGCCGGTTACTTACTTTGTAGGGTTTCATTATCTGTCGCAATTGTCCACTTTCGTTGAGTCTTTCGACATCCTGGGCAGTCTAAAAGTCAATTAGGGAATTGTTATTAATTCAGCGAGTTATAAAAATAATTAGTATGAAAATAGCAATAATTAATTATTGAAAAACGCACGAGTTCAAAGCTCGTCCGTTTATCGAGGAACGGTATCTAAGCACATGACGATCGCGAGCGATGTAAACGATGATCAATTTAATAGTAATCGCACAAAGTCCTAATTACTTTCTCTTCCAACTGTCAATCAGGATAGTAATTTGGCCGTGCCTTTGTCACAAACGTGCTTCCGCTTATTGAACTTTGATGGCGCACGGAGGAAGTGGGTTTAGAAAGAGAGAAAGGGTCAGCCTCATGTCAGGTCCCAGGGTGTTTTGACCAGGAATGTGCGCGTGCACGCGCGGAATGCGAGAGGCAGTAGAACTTGTCTATTGGTGCTGCTCTTCTTTCATCTTATTAGCTCCACCATGGTGAGCATTCGACATTGGAAATTCATTTGCCACTAACCTCCTCTCACATTGATTCACAGACCTTTTCTTAATAAAATAGGTAAATATTTAGCGAGCCTTTGCCAAAATGGTGTCAATAAATCCATCAACTTGCCCATTCTCAGCCCTTTGGCAAGCAGTAGGCATTTCCAAGTGCAGTTAGCCCTTGAGATTCTTCTCTATATTGGGCTTTTGCAGTCGTTAAAGCGCCCTCTTTAACTCTCTACACTGCCCACAAATCTCTTGGCACGTGCTGAGGTAAGCCTTTTTTTCTTTTCTTTTTTTATTCCTCTATTTTTGCTCGGGATGTTGAGGTGAGCACATGGAAGCAGATGAGAACGACTAATGTAAAGATGTTTAGAAGCGTTTACGTTATATTTTGTTGCTTTATTGTGAAATAAAATTTTAACGGTGAAAACTGGCCATTCCGAAATTTGAATGTCTTAACTTTTTTTTTTGAAAAAGAACAAAACTTTCCAATGTCTTAAGTTGCCTTAAGTTTACGGCCAAATTCTGAAACGAAACTTGAAATAGAAAATTAAATTTTTTTCCATGTCACCGCATCGACCTGATCGAGTTACGATGAAGTTGTGGTAATTAATTCGATGTTTAGAAGCTTTCCTAACCTTATTGCTGCAAACGAAACATAGGTTACGTAAAAAATTTCAATTTGAAAAAAAAAAAAATCTTTTTTAAAAGCTTAATAAATAGAATTACCATAAATTTAAATCATTTTCTGAACCCTCTTTTTATGCGCCGTTATCTATTTTACGGGAAAAATGGCATTTTGGTAATAAAAAATTTTTCGAACCGTCAAAAAAAAAAAAAAAAAAAAAAATTCAGAGGAGGATCTCCTGTTGAGAAACGATGGTATAAAATTTAAAATTTCTTTCTAACTTATTTTGCAATTTAGAAATTTAAGAGCTCGTTTTATTTCCCATGTTTTCGGGGATTAATTGAAGCTAAAAGTTTCATTTCCACTACTGGGAACCGTAAAAAAAGCGAGAAGTTCTCAGGTATCGCTGCAGAAGAGTAATGTTTCTCTTCAATTCGAAAAAAGTACAGTTACAGTTGCTACACGTTTTCCTTGCAGAGAATGGAGATACGAGTTTGGGTTTTGTGCAAATAAGGTATTAGAAGGGTCGTCGAAGCTCTTCGCCACGCCAGCCATAAATATGCCTCGCAAGCTTTCGACGGTGCTAGCCGCTTATTAGAATCGCCTCACCTCCTTCCATTTTGCCCGTCACTCAAGTAAAATGGCCGCCAGGGGAACAAAGTTCCCAGAGCGAAGGAAGACGGCCTTTCTTTCCATCAATGTCGCTCTCGGAAAAAGGGAGCAAGTAAGCCGAATGCAAATGGCACGGGATTACGATCGGTGAAAAAGAAAAAAAAGGGGAAAAAGAAATAAAAAGATAGGGAATTGTTCTTGACGCATGCGTAGAATATTTAGCGGCGATTGAGGCCAAAGAATTCATCAGGAATATGGGGATCCGAAGATGAGATTGAAGAGAGCTAACGTTGTGCTGCTGCTGGAATTGATGAAAAGCTTTTGTTGTTTTATTCTTTTTTATTTTATCTCGTAATCATTTTTTGGGTGTTGTTCGGGGAGGGGTTGATTACTAGTTGAACGGTAATAGAATATCAAATATTAATACGACACGTGTCGAGATGCAGTCAATCACTACTAAAAATACTGTAAAAACATTTTTTTTGACATTTTTAGTTTACGTCAATTGAATTAAAACGGATTTTTTTTCTGTCCAAATAAAGAAATCCATTCATGAGAATTGGGTAACCACGTGATGCTCCATCTCGAAGTGAATTAAAAATGAATGTAACTTCAAAGATTGAAAAAAAAGTAAAGAAAAAAAAAAAGGTTGTTGAATGATGTCCCCTTTGTCGCATGAATCAGGTGCAGTAGTGGAAGGGAATCAACATCCTCTTTCATCTCACTCTTCGCTATTTTATGTGCTGTTTTACATGCTTTTCGCATTTAGATTCCCCTCTTTGAAACTCGTTTTTTTTTCTTTCTTTTTTTGTATGGATAACTAATTAGAAATCATGAGTTTCACCCACTATTACGAATATCGAGATAAGTTATTAGAGTCGTGGATAACGTGTTAATTTTCATTTAGTATTTTGTCCCCACGCGAATAAATTTACATTTTCGGTAACTCGAGCGAATATTTTCCCCGTTTTTAATGCGGGTGATTTGGAATCTGGATTTAGTGTCGGGTCTTATGTAAGTATCGAGCTTAATTAGCTTTCATACCCAATAGTGAATGGCTCATTAAAAGTAGTGTGAAAGGCTTTTACGGGCGTTTGGCTTAGGTGGCTTAAGGTTATTTTGTTTAACAATGTTTTGCTTCGAGTATCTGCATTCAGCTACTGTGTATTCGAGTTTGCATTTTTTTTCTATTTTGTTTGTTTTACGTGTGTTTTAAGCGCGGAGAAATGCCTTCGTTTGGTGCTTTCGTTTATTTATTAGTCGGGAATCGCCGGTTTTGAAAAAATATAAACAAGCCAGACTTAAGTCGGGGATTCAGAGAAGATTTAACAAAATTTTTCCGAAGCGTTTCGTTAAAAAGATTTGGTGAGAGATCGAGAGCATTTCTCCATTGATTCTCCAGGGAACCGGTTGATGTTGAAAGATTTCTTTAAATCTCGCTGCCAATGATTGTTTTTCGAGTTTTAAGCCCATCCAATACACTTTTCTCTTCGTTGTCTTTTGATCGACAGTTGGGTTATTTAACGATGTTTGCAATTACGGTTTTAATCATTCGCACGAATTTCAGTTCACGCCAAACCAATATTTTGATCGAGCGACTCGACAAACACACAGAACGAAACCACTACTCTCAGCCAAGAACCCCATCGATTAAGAGCTCAACTGTGGTCGTGCTCCGGGCTCGTACACCCACCATATTTACACCGACCGGCTCGATCAACATGTCTGACTGGTCGAAAACACTCCATCTTCAAGAAATGAGGTAACGACGGATGTTAATCGCTCGAAATTAGTTTAAATATAATTATGACTCCGAAATTCATTTAATTGATTGGCATCGTGTTTTCGGCTTCGTTAACGTCATCTCCAAAGAAGCGGGTAATGCATAGTGCTCCGGAAACCCGAGGCGCGCGCCAGACTCGGGCCAGCCAACGGAGATTGACAGCGACTTGTTTGAATCATCCATTACGTCACGCGTGGTTGCGCGCAAATCTATCTCGGCCGATGTCTTGGGAAAAGTGCAAAAGGCGACGTCTGTTGATGGGTTTGTGAATAGTCGAGTCTTATGTTGTGCTTTACTAAAGTGAGTGAGGACCGGGATCAAGGGAGATGCTCGCATTCTTCGGCTCTCGTGGGACCTGCCAGGGATTTGTAGGAAAAGTCGCTCGGATTGCAAGCACTTGGTGCAAGAAGATCAGAATAAGTCAATAGTCAGCCGAGCTAAACCTCACTGCTCTGGGACTGCCTTTCCCTGCTTTGGGATTCCTGTTGGCCAGTTGCATGTTTTGGCAGTGGGTAAAGGAAAAAAGAAAACAAATGGCAAAAAAAAGAATGATCTTGATCTTATTTCAAATTCTGGTTGGAATTTAAGTCCGAAGACTTAAAGTTCTACTTTGGAAAATGCTAAAAATACGAATTTGTTTCGAAATTTGTTTTGAAATTGCATTACAACTTGCTTGGAACTGACATTCACGTTAGCTAATTAGTTTCATTCTCGAATTTATTATTATGTTTGCTGAAACCGAATAAATTTTATCTATTCTGCTTGTATTTAAGCTGGATAATTATAAACCAGTTTGCACTATCGTTTTTAAAACTAGATCAGCATTTTAATTAAGCTTAAAATGCCTACTGCGAACGAGGTATTAGCGCTAATTGAAATATCTCGGTTATAAATAAGAGGGTTTCATTAATGGAGTGCTGAAGCAATTAGTCTGATTGTTCGACTGTCACGTGATTTTACTCAGCCAATCACATTCGTAATCATTTCAGCACAATTGGACAATCGTAGAAGCGTCTCCAGCAACGATTCCGTCGGAAAAGAACCACGATCATAAGTCACAATTTTCATTATTTCAACACCCGAATCAACAATGAAATCTCTCCGTTCACTCATTTCTTTTTTATTTTTTGAATTACTCGAAATATTAGACTCCAACTAGCGGATTATCCATTGTTCTAAAATCTAACTGCTTTCGTGTTAAAAGATTTTTCGGAATATTTCAACTCGTCGAAATATTCTATGCATGTAAACGAAGTATTTGTTTTATCGCTTTGTGAGAAATCCCTCCCAGCAAAGTTGAATGCAGCGCTCGTAATTAGCTTGGACACTTGGAATTTTGTAGGAAATTGCAAACTGTCAGGTGCAGTTAATGACGAGGAACTTCACAGCGGGACAGCGTCGAGGTGTCGTTGTTAATTCAGTAACTTAAACCAACGCTCGATACATGCTCGAGTCTGGTGGTTTTAATTTGTACCAAACGCGGAAATAGACACGGATTGACATTGACGAGTGGATTAGAATACGCTAGACGATTTTATCGTCGAAAAAGTTTCTAACTTACCCCTAAATGGTGTCCTTCAACAAACACTTGAGGAATTGTTAGTTTGTCGATCCCGAGTCTGTCCATTAACTGTCCTTGATGGGCCTTGTTGAGATAGACATCTCTTTCGTCGTATTGGATGAGCAGAGTGCTTAAGGTGGAACGTACGGATAAGCATTTTTGAAAAGATTCTCTTATGATCCCCAGAGATGAAATGTAGACGACAACTCGACCATTCTCTCGATCCAGTTTATTCTTGAGTAAGAAAAAAAAAACCGGAATTAGATCGAAGAAAACACTTCCCTCGAAACGTTCTGACACTCGAGACTCACAAGTGTTCTTTGATTGAACACATTTGTTCTCATTCGCGTTCGGTACACCTAAATTTAAGTCTTTGTAAAATGCTTACCGATTTAAATCCACGATTCGAACGGGAAATTCGAGCGGATTTGATTTAACTTAGCACCTCATGAATAATGCACGTACAAATTTACTTGTATTATTGCGTACAAGCTTTGGTAATTGCAACTCGTAGGTTTCACACGTGATAATTGTGTATAGTGCACACACTCAGCTCGAATCGGCGGTACTAGATTGGAGGAAAAGTGACCCAAAGTGTGTTTTTTTCGACGTAAGTGGCTTTTGTAGATAAGCGATGACGCAAATCCAGTCCTATCCGCTTGCCGAAAGGCACTTTGGAACGGATAAGCGCTTAGGATACGAAACGCATTTAATGATGTGCATTGACAGAAACGAGATAAAATGACATTTATATTAAGTATCACTCCGAAGCAGATTTGCATTCGCGTGCGCTTCAAATGGCAGTGAATAATGAAAGAAAATAATCCAGCGAAACGAGTAAACATAATTTTTCATTGTGACTTTCCTTGCTTGACCTTCCACTATTAAAGTGAAATTGAATCGTAAGACGAATTTTACCATTCTTGATCGATCGTGCGCGAAAAGTCGTATTTAATCTGAGGTTCTTTGGCTGGATCGCTCGTTACGAAATTTGTGTCAAGTTCATTTACGCTCTAAACCCAAGGTACCACATTTTAATTAGCCTCGACGAGTATCGAGGCACAAGTCGTCGCTCGAAACGCTGCTCGAACGTCTGTGGTACGGCAGCAAACGAATGGCTAATTGGGGTTTCATATTTGATAGTGTGCAGTTAAGCATGCGTGAAGGGGAGCAGAGAAATGCAGGAGTTGCGTTGCAGGGAAAGAGCATCAGTTGCAATTGGAGTTGATATCCCTTAATCCCTGCTAGCAAATGCCACACAAGACAACGTGAGAGATTATGACGGAATTTGATGCTCCCAGCTAAAGCTCCTTTTGTCTGAACACTGCGCAGCCACTTGCCCTCCAACGATGAGGGCAGTAGAGGACGCTCAGGTTGCTTAATCGCGTCCTTATCAGGTTCTGTTTGATGGCCACTTGATCATTACCAATTAGGCTTAACATCTCAATGAGATCCCACATTTTGTCACTGTGTGACACCTTTTTTTACCACTGTTTTGTGCCGATTAGGGAACTTTTCCGCTTTTAGGGGATGGAAAGGCTAAGACATCCATTAGTTCAAAATCAAATGACTTAAATAGAAATATCGATTTCATGATTTGGAAAAAAATAGAACGAGTTTCTAAGGAAATTTTATATCAAAGCATATGAAATTACATATGACATTAATGGATGTAAACATCAATTTTTTTTAAAGATTAAAATCGATGTCAACATCCATTAAGTTTTGGAGTTAAAATGGAAAAATTGATATAAAGATATGGTAATGATTGTTTTAATCGGTTTAGTATTTTATAGGGAATTTATATGAAAAAAAAATAATAAAACCAATTACTTGACCGCTTGGGCGTAGAAAAGTGGCAATTCCCGCGCGCACTCTATTGGTGACTCCTCGAACCGTCCCGTCTTTACTCTTGATAGCCGATTCAGGTCCGGCCACACCTTGACAACCCGCGAATACGGATGGGTCACTTTCATCACCCTCCGACGATTCTTCCCTTTCTCGCAGATGAAATCTCCAGCAATTGGGTCTGTCGAAAACTTCGTCATCCGTTACTGACACGTATCGATAAAACGAGAAACTTGAGTTATTCACACTAATTACCATCGATTTGTAATTCAATGTCTTTGCATTACACAATTACACTAGAAATTCTTTTAAATTAAAAAAAATATTTAAATTTAAAAAAAAATTATTTTTAAGAATTTAAATTGCTCGAGTCATTGCCTCACCTGTGTAATATAGACGAATGTTGGTCTTGCTGGGAAATCCAGTATGACATTTGCACACTGTTCGATTGCAATTGTCGTCCGAGGTTGGCAATACTTTCCCCGAAGAGGTACGTAAAAATTGTCGCCACCTGATCGCTACCGGTTTCAATTTCGGCCTCATGCAGTCGTCAAACATTTGCATCAATTCTTGGCGCAGACGTTGGTCGGAAATGCCGCGCGCAACAGGCGCGATTGGTATTGCGTTCTCGGTTCCACCGCCACCCATCGTTTCAGGTGCGCACTCGAAAGCGCTCATGAAACATCTGCGATGTACCGTAAGCGGGACTCGTTAAGTGCAAATCACGTGACGCGTTAAGTTTTCAAGGAACTGGATTTTTGCTCGACGATTGCACTCGTAGTTCAACGGAGGTTTTCTTACGCTGTTGACTCGGTTCGTTATGTGTTTGTGGTCAAGGCAAATGAGATAAGGTTGAGGGACGCGTGATTTTATGGAATTTTTCTTGATTAAAAATAATTGCATGTGAAGTAATGGAGGAAAAGCGTTATTGGTGGTGCGGCCCAGTTTCCGAGTCTAATTCTCTTATTTTAATTTTTTTCCTCACGATTTTATTTTAATTACTTCGTTTCGGTCGAACGAAGATTCTGGTTGTGGCAATTATAATTGCAAACGACATCGGTCAAGGCACGTCGCATTAGGAAATATACTGTATTTTCAAAATATGAATTAAAATTTCTGTCAAAACAATTATTTGGAAGTTGTAAATATGACATCAATTTTTTTTGCCATTGCTTATAACGCGAAATTAAGCAATATCTTGAAATTAATGATTTTATAGCTTAAAAAATGGCGTCTGAACAGCTGGTTGCATCGCCCTCATTGGAGATCAATTTTTGCACCCAATTTTTTTTTTTTTTTTTTTTAAAGAAAAATTGTTTTTTTGTGGAAAAGTTGTAGACAATGAAATAGGTTTATTTATTTAATCTTATTATTTCGCGCGGTAATTATTTTCTTTTTCTTTTTATTTTATACATTTTACAAAGATTAAGGTCAAGGTTAAAATATGGCGAAATTTTTTTCTTTTTAGTTTTCTTAATGAAAAATTTGATTTATTGATGCGTTTCCGCTCGAAGCTAGAAAACCATGACCTCTTTCGCTGTCATTAATTCAAAGGTGGTCAGCCAGGTGTGAGAAATCAATTAAGTCACCCATTGTTACAGTTTAAATTACTTTAATTTTGCTTTAAAAAAATATTCTAAAAATTAAGAAAAAAATTATAATTTATTCGCATTTTTATTATTATTAATTTTTTTAAAACAAAATTTTTTTAAGGCTTTGTAAATCGATTTCTCTCCCATTTCTTGTTAAAAAGTTTGCTTCGAGTGGTTTTGCGGTTTAAAAAAAAACGTTGTGTGCGAGGAGGAATAAGAGTGCAAAAGGTTGGGTGGATCACGTGCTTTCCTCGCAGGTTTCCCATTGGCGTTTTGAATAATAACCTGGATGAAGCAGAACGAGGGATATTAGTTTCTTCGATGCTCACCAGGTGACAAGCTTTCGATTTCTATTTGGGCCAGGTATATATCCTACGGAGCATTGGTTCGCTCAAAAAAGCCCCCTTCCTTTGTAACCATGAGAACCAACGCGCGCCATAATCAATCATGTGGGCTAGCGTCTCGCTTAAAATGATGGCGCGAGGGGGCTCTGTGGGCGCGCCAAAATTAAAGTGGAATTTGGCAAGAAAAATGGAGTGGTGGAGGAGGGTCACACTTATTGATTGTGATTTTTAGAATTTTAAAGTTGATTTTTACGACCTCGAAAAACTTTATATTTCGTTAATCACTTTTTAAAGAGCCAAAGTTTTTCCCTTTTTTTTTTAATTCATAAAAAACGAAAGAAAGTCGTCAATAATTTGACAGCTGATGGATGAAATTCTTTGGTTTGTTTTTTATTTTATGTATTTAAATATTTATTTAATTTTTTTTTACTTTCAGCATTCAGCTCTGTTTTATTAGGTGGGATTGAAAGGAGTGTTCAGTCAGCTCACCTCACTTCCGCCCTCGTGCGGTTTGGTGACTTCTAATTATTCTGTTAGAAGATGACACAACGTGTATCAGTTCTTCCCCACTTTTTCATGTATTTTTACTCTTGTTTTTTTTTGTGAAACGCAGAAAAGAATGTGTGGCAGCACTGGATGGGGGTGGGAGGAGGGAGAAATAAATTTACATTATTTTAATTTTTAATTTTGTTTTTTACGATTAATATGTAAATTTAAAAGGAAACGTTATTACACGAGAAACTTAAGAGATTGTTTTTTTAGGGTTAAAATTTAATTCCTCTTTAAGAGCGAGACTGACGTTCTCAATTTTCAACGGTCGAATCCCATTATAAAATATTCGCAATACCGAGGGTTCGGTTACTCTAAAACTAAATGGAGTCTTCGGGACCAGAAAGAGAAAAACATTACGCTATAACAGATTTTATTTTCTTTTTCAACCTTTTAAGGCTGGAAGATGAGGGAGGGATGTTATTTGATTTAGTGTGCAGAATTAGGTTGAGATTTGCGACGAGATTGAAATTGTTACTAAAATTGATAGTGTTTTGTGTATCGTTTCGACTTGGGCAATTAAAAACTTTGAGCTTAGACGAATTAAAACTACTTTTTTGTTTTTTTTTTTTAAAAAAAAGAAGCTTTTCGTAAGAGGGCGCTTAGAAGGCAATTGCACGTAAACGGTTCGAAATGGTATTAAAAATAGAAATAAAAATGACTCGCTTTCGATCTAACTGACATGAGACAACCTAATTTCTTGGCACTAAAACACACGATGCAATATTTATAATCTAATAAATAAAATTGTGTTTGAGTGCGATCTTGAAACTTTTCTGAATTAATCAGATGTAAATTTGAAAGGTTTTAAAAATTTGAAACAAATTGCAAAAATATAATGGAAATGATGGAATAGCGAATGTCCTCGTTGTTAATTGATGACTATTAAATTTCTCATTTACAAATTGGCAACGCAGTCGTTCAGTTCGGTGACCATTTGAAGAAAGAATTAAAAATTTATGATTGCCTATCAGTTTGACGACGAGGGCAGGTGAAACAAGTGCAATCGATACCCCACCCATGTCATTCTGGGGCGGAGGATCCTATTTCCTTATCGGGTAATTATTTCTATTTTATTTATTCATTTATTTTATATTCGCACTTTTTTTTTTCTACGAAAAGATGAAAAGGAGGGAGGAAATGTATTCATCAATGGTGTTTTATTCGCGATTGCCCGGATATAAACAAGAAGTCGTTGTGCTCTGCTTTCTTAAGTAGACAATTAATTTGTAGAAAAGGGTTGGGGAAGAATTTAAAATCGGTCGTTTCACAAGGAATCCATCTGTTCGTGTTAACTTTATTTCTCCCCCGGCGCACATATTGGCAAAAGTGCACGGAACTCGGCTGCGCGCGCCGATTGGTCGGCTCGGTCACATGACGCATCTCGATTGAAAATCATTGTAGGAATTTGGTACATGGACTGCGTTCAAATTAATAGGAATTTATGCCTTTCCCTCCGTTTGCTTCTAATCTCGTCAATTTGAGAGTTGAGGATAGAAGGGAGGAGGGTGGAAGAGCCACACGACCGCGAGATGGCGGCTCCACCTCTACCTCACGTGCATTGCATGAACAAATAGCATCGAGGAAAAAATATTTAAAGGGTTATGTGTGCAATTGCCTTCGAAAAGAATTGGGATTTTTTTTTTTCGTGGGCGAAGGTGGGATGAGGGAAAAATGAAGTGAAGCTGTACGATGTCACGTGGTATCAATCATATTCAGTCGAGTGAGCAATTGGTTTGAAAAGTTTGAGAAAAATTTAAAGGTTGCGGATGAAGTCCAAGTGTCGCCGAATAGTGGTTTTGTCAGGAACCACTATGTTGGATTTTGTGGGAAAAAAGGGGTTTTATAAAAAAAAAAAAAAAAAAAAGAAGTGGATGGCTGAGGTGGAAAAATATGGATTTGTATTTTTTTTTTAAATCTTCAACTTATATAAATTTTCAACTTGGATTTTTTTTTATTTTAAAAAATATTTTTCTTTTTAGAGAAAAACGGAAAGAGCAATTTTGAGATTCGAGGTTGAGGTGAAGAGTAAATTGAAATTGACAAAAAAAGCAGTTTGAAGTTACCGTTTTTTTTCCCCTTCTGTTCCGAGTTGCTCGGTTTAAGTTGTGGTTTCTTTGAAGGCGATTTTTGCTCGAATAGTCTTTAATTGGTGTTAAAATTTTAATTCGTGAAAAATAGTCGAATGATTAGCTTCAAATAGACTGCGTTGTTCGTTCACTCAAATTAAGAAGGAAAAGTGGGAAAATTGATTTTTTTTGTCTTTATTCTATTTTTTTTGAATTAATAATGTTATAAATATAAAAAGAAAAAACTTTATATGGTTTGAAGGGGAAAAAACTAATCGATTTTCGATATTTCCACATTTGCTAAATTAATTTCTCGGAACTTTTTTGCGAGTAAATGCGAGAAATTTAATATTTAATATTTAAAAAGGAAATAACAAAAATAAAACTACAGGTTTGTTTACAATTAGTAAATTGATCAAACCTACTTTACCGTCTACCATTGGTTAAGATGGGTCACTATTTTTTGCGACTTTCATTTATAAGATAAAAAAATGTCGAAGGAACTACTTAAGCCTTCTGTATATTTGCCTCATTAGCCAGTTCTCCCATCAACTCGGTGGCACCTATCGATAACGGACTTCCTTACATAAAAAAATACAAGTCTTTGTTTATCCATACATTTTTATAAAGTAAAATAAATATCATTATTTTTACTGGAGGGCCGACAAATCTTAATTAGGGACGTTCACCATCTCATTTGAATATTGTATTATTGGAAAAACGTTTTGTGACTGTAGGGGAACTGGAAATTACTCGTTGACGTTCGATTTTTTTCTTTTTTAAAATGTGCAAGGGGGGAAATTAGAGAGGGTTAGAACTCTCGTTACCATAGTTACCACTTTGGAGTGTGTTTCACTCGAGGAATTACAGAGAGCTTCCACTGAAAACGTGTGGCGGTGCAGATAAACAGCAATTACTCCCTTCACCTGTTAGCAGGTGGACACTTTCCCACACAGCAAACTGCTGTTGAGAGAGGCGTGTGTCCTCCCCTGTGTTAGTCACCGATTAAAGGTATCGCGTGGGAGTTTTTTAAGAGTGGAAAAAAGAGTTTGCGACTCTCGTTAAGCCTTGAGGTCGTGTTGAATAAAACAGTTCTCTAACTAAATTTAGACATCTCTTAATTATTCTCGACCACTTTTACCGAGTTTTTGAAGCGTCTCGGGGACCGCGAATTTTCTTTGTGAAAAACTCGAGAATTTGAAAATCTTAAAACTGAACTTCCGACCAGAAATACGTTTTTAAGCTGCAAAAGTGCGAGAATAAACCGAGAGATGTTTTAGTTAAGAGTTAATTTTCTAAAATGCGATAAAAGTTGTTGAAATGATATAATTTATCCTCGTATTAAGGTATGGCATGTGTTGTTTGTAAATTGTTGTATTTTGTAATAGATGTCAGTTCTACCCCATGATTCATGTCGAGGGAACAAATGTCCGTGAGTGTGTCGAGGATGTGCAATTTTGTTGTAAATGCGTCATTCCGTTTCTGTGGATGCACGAAGTTAGGGGTTTGATGAATGTTTGCTGCACGTTATTTTCTCCTTAATTTATGGTCTACACGAAATGCACGCGTCGCCACTGTTTGCTCACTATCGCAAACCGATGAGATTATATTTGCTTTTCTTTTTTAAAATTTTATTTTTGCTTGCAAAGTATAATTAAAGTAGAAAAATCGTGTTTTTAATTGGTATGCATCGAATACCGAACAACACATTTAAACTGTAAATCTTAAAGCAATAGAATCGGGCACGTTGACAATGTAATGAATGGATTAAATATTAAGTATTTCGTCCGACATTAGATTTTCGATTAATTAGAATTTACGTATATTCGATGCATTTATATTTTTTTATTAACCAAAACTTATTATTGAAAAAATAATTGTATAAATCGAATTAATTTTATGCAGTAATATTCATGCATTTAACTTTCTCACGCAATGGCTCGTCCGGTGACTTGATACTGCGCACGACATAAGGAAATTCTTTTATTCCGTAACAGGCAGCACCTGGAATTAGTAAAAACCCGATTGTAATTTTTTTTGGAAAGAAATTAAAGTTTTAGAAATAAATTTCTTTTTAATTGTAGGTAAAACGTGTTTGAAAAAAGAGTAAACTGAAAATGTGATTCAGCCACTTGTTTAAGTTGTTTGCTTTTGGAATGGAAAACCACTGCAAGAGACAGATGCTGATGACGTGCGGAAGAGGAAAATAAAGACATCGACACTTGCTGCTATTAGAAAGCTTAATGTAGAGTGCAAACTTGGCAGTCGACTTTGAAAATTTCTTTTTCTATTTTCTTGTGGAACAGGGGGTAAAAATTAAAAATGATGATTTTTCTCGCTCTCTATCATCGTTGCAGTTATAAAGATGCCACTTTGCATCGAGCAGTTGAAGAAAGGGGTGCTTCATTTCACGCTTACGCGATCGCACGAGGACAAATGAGCATCGGAGGGGACATGTCGTGATGGCAAATCAGTCCACAGTGCATTTTACAAATGAAAATGTACGAGCCTACACCTGAAAATGCCTCTTTTCTTTTATGAGTGATGCAAATAGACTCAAACAGGGACTGTATAGAGGCAAGCGGTAGTGAGTGGGTGCAATTTTATGGAGTGGAACACTGGGATTGGGCTGCGCGAGGCAGACGATTAACCCTCTGAATCATTGCCCCAATAAACATAAAATAAGTTGGCTTTTGTTGCTTTGTTTTTTTTTTTTGCTTTAACTTTTTTTTATCTTTGTTTTTTCCTCTTTCCCTGTTCCATGTGTGTTTTGTGGCATGTTTTAATCAACACTTATACTTCTAGTTTGAATTGAAATGCTGATATTTGTTCATTACTTAAAGGGTAAATTGTTTTTTTTCTCCTTACATCAATGTCGGTTTGGGGCCATTACTCGCTTTACGGCATTGCTACTAAACTGAATCTCTTTTTCTCTTGCCCATAGACAACAATTGAAATAGAAGGCAGGCAGATTGGGTGCTTGGAAGAGACATGCTTGTAATAATGGCGGTCATTTGTAAGAATGTGACAGCAATGCGGTCTCTAAAATGGGATTCGACGGATTCGGGGCATTTTTCATCCACAGGAGTTGATTAACGCGTTGAAGGAGAAAATTTTTCATCAAAACAATTGGCCGTAAGCTACTGGGACCAATTTACAACTGGCTGAAAATGGCATTTCTAGTTTAGCAAAGATTCGAAATGGATTTTTTTTCCAAAGATTTCGCTAAGATTTCCGAGCCCTCACAATTTTTCAACTTCCTTCTTTCCCAACTTAAATAATCCCATTGCAGTTTTCATGGCAGGATTCGTGAAAAAATTTGATTTTTTCGAGCAAATTCGGTGAAAGACATTCGTGTTAACTTTAGCATTCTTCTTTTTACAGAAAAACCAGTATAAATAAAAAATATCATTTTCATCCAATACGAATCGGAATATAAAATTTTGATGGTTCCAAATCTAATGATTGATAAAACAGTGGGAGTTTTTTTTTAAAGTGTATTTCATCACGAGTTTGCGAAATTATTTTCTTCTTTAAGGTGAAAAAAGGAGATCAAAGTTTTAGAGAGTATTACGGCTCCTGAGTTTGAAATCTTCCTGTGCACCAGCCATGAAATCAGTGGGGCGAGTCAGTTTTGTGACCACCAGGGGGACAGGGAAAGGAGGAAGTGAGCAGAGGAATTTTCTATTGAAGTTGTATTTTTCACGAGCTGCTGTAAAACTGTTGTTGAATCATCGTTTGGGTGTAGAATGTTCCAATCAATCGGTTCCTTCCCTCGAAAAAAACGCCTTCTTGACTGAATAACCTTCAACCTCGAGGATCACAGGGGACCCGTTAATGCCAGCATTTCTGCGAAATATCATTTGGTTATGTTAAAAGTGATAAAAAGGATTAGAATTTTTTGTCTTGAAACGGCGGTTCGAGAGCCCTCTTTTTTCATTGTATTCTTAGCAAATTTCATCCATAATTCAAGCAACCACCCCGTTTTGGGAGGGGCTCCGAGAAAGGCTAATTCAATTCCTTTCTCAATTCGTTTTTGTTTACTCTGGCACATCATTTTTTCACACATTTATTTAGCCCCATCGTGCCTTGATGCGGGCATTGCGTGTCCTTCGCGTTACTAATGGCCATTTCGAATATAAATTTTAAAAAAATGCAACAAAATTTCAATATTTCCACTTGCAGAAATTGCATTAAAATTGAGTTATTTTGCACTAATCATAAAGGTCAGCAAAGGGTAAATTTATGCATCGATTGTTAAATTGGAGATGAGTTGACCGAAACGGTGGTGGATTGTGTCGTTGCATCGATTATTGAAAACCACAGAAAGTGGGCTAAAAACGCGAAATGCCGTTAAAAGCGAGTTTTAATTCGTTTCTGGCTCGTATTTTGAAAAGAAATCACAGTCGTTGCTATTTTTGCCTCATTTAATGCAACCACAGATAAATCCATTGTTTAAGTTATTGAGCACGCGCTCGAACTGTTGCATAACATTAACCAATAATCAACATCTGCAGTCACCAGGTCGACAAAGTTTGCTGGTTAAATGGTCGCAAAATCCAATGTTTGAGCTGGAAAACGATGACCAACTAGATTTTTTTTTATTTCGAGTTGGTGTCGGGCATGTGAAATCAGACGGTGGTCATTGGTTTGCAGCGAGAGCACATCGAGCAGTTGCAGACGTAGCGTTGACATTTGCTTTGATAAACACAGAAGCTGATGCGGCTGGAAAAAATACGGAGTTTGTTTGCACTCGCCTCGAGTTAAAAGAGCATTCTATCGATTGCGAGAAATATTAGTAAACCGAGAGTAGAAGAAGAATTTGAAATCGAATCAATGCCCAACAATTAGGTTTTGGTGCCGAAGGCTAATTGTCGGTTGGGCAGACATGGAATCGTTCCGATCGAGAAAATGGGAATGATTAATGAATTAAAAAATAATTTTTGCTTATTAAAATTTAATGAAAATTGTTGGCATAAATGAAATTTTCGATTTATTTTTATTGCGAATTCCTTTCGTACAATTATTGAGTAGGAGAAGTCTCATTCGATGAAATTTTGAAGGGAAGAGAATGAGAGCAAAGCCTTTGGAAGATTATAGCATTAGGTCAGTGGCTCGTGAGTGTTGTCTAAGTGTTGTGAGTTTTCTCTGCTGTTGTCAATGGGTTATTGGGTGGAATAAAGTGAGGTACTATAATGCGACTGCTCGGTTGTTGGAGGAAAAGAAATCAAAGGCGAGTTCAGGTTGAGCCCAGTTTTGCTACATGGACACATCCAATGGTCATAAAATGGGTTCCAAACTGAGAAAAGAGAAATTGCACCTGGTCGTAAAATGGGGTCTCAGGTATAAACCCGATGTCCGAATCCGCACTCCTAAGAAAGATGGCAGTGTAATCAAGTTGAAGACATGAAGTTTGCTCATTCAATGAGCGCAGTGTGGATTGTGCGTGTGTGTGTGTGTGCGTTTGGTTTTTGAAAATGTCCGAGAAAGAATTGGCACTTTACCATATTCGCCTTTAATATTTAGGGCGATGACAGCTCCTGTGAAGTTTACGTGATAAGAAATGATCCTCTTGAGAGCCTCTTCGGCTGCCTCTGTTGGGCTCATGCCATTTCTCATGTTCTCAACTGATTGGTAACTGCAAAACCAAAATCCATCTGTTACGTAATGATTGATTTGTACAATTCACGGCTCTGCTCTCTTCACTACAATTTTGCGCATTTCGATTCTATTTTGGTCTAACACACACAAGACGAGAAGAATCGATTTTTTTTAAATATTTTTTTTCTTTAGTAAAAAGTTTTGATGGAATTTTGTGATTCAATTTCATTTTTTTTTTGACTCGCGATTGTTAAATCGCACCATTTTAACCCTTCGCAAATTGCAAACATTGCAGATTCTAGAGAAGTTAAGCACCTTGGTAAAAATCTCATCATGACATCACCGTCACCGGTACCCGCAGCTGCCCCAATGTCCTTATCGCAGTACGCGCCCGAACCAATCATCGGAGAATCACCAACGCGTCTGAAATGAAAATTTGTCAAAAGTAGAGAAGCAGTCGAAATTGCAAAGGCAAATTAAATAAATACCCCGGGATTTTATGAATGAGTCCATTAGTCGAAGTTCCTGCCGCAATACGGCCACGAATATCGATGGCAGCCATTCCTATTGTATCGTGTCCTAAAAGTATCTTTTGTCTCGATTGTTCCTCATTTTTGTATCGAAAATGATGCAGCGCCTCGGGTGACATACTCGGGTGATAAGGACCGCATTGTTTCGAAGGATCGGGATGCACATTCTAAACAAACAAAAAATGCAAATAAAATAAAAAACTGTTAAAAAATAATGAAAACTTTAACGATGGCTTTCGAGTTTGTTGCCATGGCAATTTCTTTTTTTAAAGGTTTTGGGGGGGCCCGCTGTTAAGCCTCTCTGCCAGGTGTGTCAAGTATTTGGAGCGCGTGTGTGCAAAATTAAATTTTGCATAATTCATGACGATTAAACCTTTTGGGAAACATCTCCAGTGCGAATTGAGTTGTTGTATCACATCCTTCACCCGGGCCATCCAATTAAACAAGGAAAAAATCAATTGCCACACTGGTTTTTTTTTTATTTTTTTTTAAACAAGTAACTTTTAAGGTTTTTGCTTCCAACAGAAGGAGATGGGAGAGAGCAGTAGTAATCGATGCGTATTGATCTCTGTCTGTTTTTTACTTCCTGCTGCGAGCAAATTTCACTCTTGATTACATAGTTAAGTCATCCGACGGTGGGTATTTACTAAATTACAGTGTGGGCTCTGAAACACTTGAAATTAACTGTCCCTTGATACTTTTGTTTTACTTTGAAGGAAAATTGTTATGTATTTATATCCTTTAGTGCACTCCACTGCAATTGAAGGGGGCCGGTTTAATTAGGGATCTGCTATTTTCTAGGTAACAATTCGTGCACCTTTCAAATTCCTAGTACATAAATCAACAGGAAACGGCGTCTTAATCCTCTGCAAATTGCAGTTATGGATGGGGAGGGAAATGGGGAAATGGCGGTGCTTATCAATATTAAATGAATCTAAAGTTTTTTTATATTATCTTTGCAGGTGTCCCCGCTTATCGATGCACGAGAAGCTAAAATGTGCAAATTGTGAAATCATCGATGTAAGAGTCAAATTGTTATTTTCAATTTTTTTTTCTTAACTAAAATAGTGCATTAATCGGTTTTAGTAAATTGAAGATTCACTCACTCGCCAGTAATTTGGCTGACAGTTATTGTCCTTCCATTCGCGCCATTTTGCTGTCGACGCGTTGGTACTGAGACTCTCCTCGCTAAACCCCATGGAAACGGCGAACTGTGTGGCTGCAAGCGAACGAGAAAAATTGTAAGCACGCGACTGATTAATTATTAGTTCGTTTCGAAAATTAGAGATGAAAAAAAGCGAACGAAAAGATTGGAGTGTATACGAGGTTATTGCGAGCTATCATAGTTTGTTTATACTTAGTCTTCTCGAAGCAATTTTTTTTTATTGCCTCTATCATTTCTACTTTGGCCATTCTTGTGCTGTCAGATGATGCAGGTTGAGGAACATTTGTTGGCATGGAAACAAGGAAAAGGTACGCTTGATCCACATTTGGCGGAGGTGTGAACAGCCAGCAGGTGGTGCCTTTGTCCCTTGTAGATGAGTTGGACGAAAGGCTCATGCATCATGGATGGTGGATGGAGCGTGGGAGGCTGCGAAGAGACGAGATGCGGCGCCAGGTGTGCTTGCGCGTGCAAATCAATATCGTCGATTGATTCTTTGCACTGAGGAGATTGCAAGATGTTCACGCAATGCGAACTGTGTTGCAAGAAGGGAAAACGTATGCCGAATTGTTTTCATAAATGCATCAATTGCTTTTCTCAACTTTGAAAATATTTATTTTTTTTATGTCTTTTTCTCCTTCCCCTCAAAGCGTTTTTAAACGCGGAATTTAATCGGAATCGAAAACATTCGGATGCAATTACGGGATTTGTTAAACGGAGAATAGAATTAAATAAGTTTCTTTCATACCGAAAATAGTATTTTTTAAATCTTTTTCGATTCGTTATTTAATGCGAGGCTTCCCGACGTTAAGAATTGTTATTGTTATTGGGAATTATTGATTTTAATAACACTTGGTCTCTTTAACGCGAGTTATTTTCATCGGGTGTTTAAGCTCTGTTAAATATGTGAGTTTCGTGCCTATAGGATAATGATTATAAAGTTTAGTCGACAATTTCACAATGGCGCTGTCAACAAAACGCGTTAAGCGAGCAAAAGTATAGCCATGACACGACAGTCGAGTGAGATGTGCAGTGGGATATTAATTTGTCTTCAAGCCCAAATATGGTGCTCCCGTTACAGCAGCCGCAATAGTATGTCGCACCCATATTCATTACGTTATTAGACAAAAGTGTCATCAACTTGAGAAGCATTAAATAAATTAGTGGAGTAATAGTCAAATTTCACTACACGGATTTCGAAACGAGGGATTAAAGCGGATGACACGGATTGTGGATAAAACGACAATTACAGGATCTCGTATTTACGTGTGTTAAAGTTCACACGAGTCGTGTTGATAGAATTAACGCGTGCCACTGTACAAATACCGTGCGACCTGTTTATCAATTTTATTAATCGATATTCGATTTAAACTCGTTTCGATAACTCGAAATATTTTTTAATGGTTTCATCAATTTTATTTCTTCAAATGTTATTGGTCAGCGAATAAGTTTGGCAGTAGAATTACATCATTTCCAATTTTCATCTGAATCTATAAGCGGACTATAAGCAGTGTTGTACGGGAAGGTAAATCAATTCGAGTTTGCTCGCTCGTTACTCTTTAATTTATTTTCTTTTTTTTGTGTCGAACGAAAGTCCAACAAACGCCAAGAAAAAAGTTATTGCAACAGTTGTTGAATTGTTTTCGACTGTTTAATGTGCAGCAGCGAAAGAGACCTTTTTTCGAATTTTTTGAAGAAAAAAGAGCTACAAAGTCAGTCCATTTATCTGCTAATTACCAAGTTGGTAGGGAGTAATTAAGGTGCAAACTTAATTATCCAACTGTTTTGCAATTAAATAATTTGAGTGCTCGGAGCCAAGTTTGCGGTGATGATGGGCAAACGTGCGGCAACTGCTTATTCATTCTGGTCAGGTGTTGTTCCCCTCCTTGTGCAAACTCCCTCTTTTCAAGGTAAGAATCGTTTTCAAACAACAAAGAGCTTCCTCCTTTTATACTATTGATCCCAACACTGCTCTTGCATTAGACTAATCAGTTCGAACGACCTCATGCACCAACATTCTCAGCCAATTGGCATCTGCCCACTCTCGAGTTCCGTGGACCCTTTGCAAACTGAAGCAATTCCTCTCTTACTATCGCATTCTGGGCCCCGTGCCAATTTCGGATTATATTATGCAAATTTACTTTTTTTCCCTCTTCATTTCAATTTTTTTTACAATTTAAATCAATTTTTCATACAATGAGTGGAAAAGCATTACGCTCATGGTGAAGAACTGTTGGATTCCATCGGTAATTAGTCAAATTTCCATTTTCTATTCGTAATGAATTCGTAATACGTTTGAAACTAATCAGATTTTCAAAATCCGACATTTCGATTTTGTTTAGTTTGCGAACTTTAAAAAAAAAAACAAAAGTTTAATGATTATTATTCGACTTTACGAATTGTTTCGAAATTTTTCGTGCCTTGAAGCAAACACTAATTTTCATTAGGAATGTGAAACTGCGAAACTGGACTAATTGCTGATGGGAATTCAACATTTCTTTACACAAATTTAAGTTCATTGCAACTTTTGCTACTTTTCGCATTACGAAAACTTAACGACGACGATGAGTTGCGGGGGGGAAGGGAGTGGGGGAATGAAAACTCGCAAGCAAAGGATCAGATCCGAGATGGAGTTAAGTCCCAGGGTATTTGAAACCAATTAGCAATGTTTGCTCAAGGCAATACACGAGAATTATGTAATATCAGACACATCTTTCCTACATTTTATTAATTTTTTTTATCATAGCCATCAGAAGAATTGTTTTAATACTGCAAATATCGAATGTGGTAATTAAATTAATGTAGGGCGATATCGTATTTGACGTGAATTTATTGATTGCTCGCGCCCAAGTTTGTGCGAGGAAAAGTTGCATGAAATCTATATTTTCAATTTGTTATATCTTTGTTGGTTTTCAATCATTTCGTAGTGGTGTGGGAAGGGTGGTTTCGCCATATTGGATTTTGGAAGACGGCGCCCATCGTGACAATCGAAACGTCCTTCACATATCTTGTCGGTGGACGGGTGAAAGACGTTCGATAATGCCATTGCCACGCTCGGACAATACAAGCCGCAGCTTTCAGTTTCGAAAGAGAAACGACATCTAGGGACTGTTGGACCAAACACGCATAAATCTGTAAGTGGGGAACGGAAGCTGATGCCGGTGCCAGAAGAAATGGATGATGCGACTGGAGGAGTTTTCAAGTGTCTGCGTTTTGAAGAGTGTGCGTGGGGGGGTCCATTAGTCTTGAAGGAAAAAAAATATCCAATTGAGAAGAAACTTTACTTATAGATCTCGTGCCTCGCACTTTATCTCGTTTTTTTATTTCTATCGAAGCAATAACTCATTTTTATGGAATATTCGAAATAATTACGTGACTCGTTTATTTCTAGAATCGCGAGGAAGTTTGGAAACTACAATACGAGATTCCCAATGAAAATCGAAAAAGAAATATTAAATTAAAAAAAGAAATTTTCTTTTCTAAATATTGGATTTATTTACACGAATAAAATTGATTAAGATATATAACCTTGATCTCCTACTAACATGGTGTGGTCCGTGTACTCAAGTATATATCTTGCGACTGATATGGCGTTTTTCACCCTCCTTAACGCACCCACCGCTCCAACTTTATGAGTCGAACTATAAATAAATAAATAAAAAGAAAACAATTTAATTCCATCAATATTTTTAGCCAAATAAAATTCTATAAAACTTTTTATATTTATATATTTATATTTTTATATCGCCCAAAGAGGTAGATAACATCCTCGAAATATATCTCCTTCGCACAATTCCAAGTTTGCGCAAAATATGGTTATAGTCATAAAGCGTACAAATGTGAGAATTTTCGGTAGCTGAGGAAAAAAAAAAATTTTTTTGTCAGTAAGCAAAAAAAAAATTTTTTTTTCTTCTTTTCAAAAGTAAGTTCAATAAAAAGGCGTCTGTATACAGTAAGCCGTTTTGCTTTTCTCGTTTTCATGATGTGTTTAGAAATTTTTTATTACCTACTTTGCCCAAATCCAGTGCAATGCCTCGATTTATTGAGGAGAAAAAGATGGCCGACACGCAATAGACGGTTCTCGAAATCTTCCCTTATCAACACCCATTCCACTAGCTGTTGCTCTCGTGGTCCTCGCCACCTAACGTTCTAATAGCTTAAAAGCTTATAAACAAAAGTATTGTAGACTCGTCCATGCTTTCTACTACCTCTATTGTCTGTTTGTCTTTACGTCTGTTTGTTTTTAATTTTTTCCGAAGTTGCAGAATTATTACCCGAAAAATCCCACGACGACTCAGTTGGAGATTTTTTTTTCTCTTCTCATTACTTTTGGTTGGTGGTCGAAATGGCGATTTGTATTTGCAGTAATTTTTCTTTATTCTCCAACCTGTTTGAGTTGTGCGGCGAATAAAGTACAAAGATCCCATTCATTTCGTAAAACGCTCTTTCAAACTATTTCCGCTAGTGGGCAAGTATTGAATTGGTTGTCGGGGCACAACATCGAAACGAAAAAAATGCAGCAACCCCCCAGCGAGTTGAGCAGTCGACCGAGTGAAAGTTTCTCTTTTCTACAAATGAGTACTCTGCAAATGAGTTGGAAATGATTTCATTTCCAGCAACCCTTACGCGCTGGATGTTCGTTTTTGTGTTTCGCTCATTTCCGGTTTGGTAGTGACATCCATTTTCGGAGGAGATTGCTGTCGTTTTAAACCAGAAAGTGCCATTTCTAAATTTAAAATCACGAAAAATGGCCGAACGCCTTTAAAAAAATCAAAATAGAAAAACATTTGAAAAAGATTTATTTTTCATTTTCAAATGTGTCCAATCAACAAAATTGAACTCGCGGACGATTTTTCTTTAAAACATTTTTTTTAAGGATTCATTCGTTCTAAGTGGCCTTCTAAGACTTTGAGGTCAGCAAGACTTTTCACACTTTGGCTTCTTGCCCAGGTGTGCGTAGAAGTGTCTTAATTGATCAGAAGCCAGGAGAAGGTCTCGACCCACCCTTCATCCACGAGGTGATGGCCAAGAATCCTAATAGTGCAATATCACAATCTGCCAAAAATCGCACGCATACGAAACTGCAAAAAAAAGAGTAAATAAATCTGAAATCCGAGAGGACTTCGGACGCAGTTTGATTGACAATAATTGGTGTAATTATTGGAGTCTTTATCAACTTGACTGTGAGTTGTTGCCAAAATGGCAACAATTCAACAACTTTTTTTTTCCTTAATAGATGAGTAAATTATGGACAGTTTGTCGTTGAATGTCACTTCCCTTATCTGGGTGACATAGGCACTTTTCTGAATCGATATTTAAGTGGCCCGAGGTGGCGTCAAGAGGTCGCTGATTGAATTAACCAAGTTTTGGACGCGATGCTTGACATTAAGGCACTGCCCTCGGTTACATTAGTTCTCAATTTACTCAGTCGACGGCTCCGATGCTTAATAAGTGAGAGAGGCGAAGGAAAGCAATTGCTTTTTTTTCTCTTACCCGTCCATTATCATGGCGTCGAGTGTCGTTTCTCCGTTCTCGTCCGGACTTCCTCCGTAACCGACTGTTCCGTCGCACTGTAACTGCTCGCACATTGCGCATCCTTTTTCCACGGCGTCCAAAGCCGAGCCGTTCGAGCTCAAAACGGACCACGCTGAAAGTAATAAGATTCGTATCAGAGCGGATCGTGAGTGAGGGATGGGTTAAACAGTGCGAAATTACATCAATCCGTGCTGTTGCTCATAATAAAATGTTATTCCGTGTCAACTGAAAAGACATAAACTTGTCACTGTTCCAGTGAGAATGCGTCGCATTCTGGGAATTTTTCGTAATAATAACAACTCCCGGGTGCGTAAATTAAGGGTTAAAGGGGTAAAATCATTTTACACGCACATCTCAATACCATTTTTTTCACTTAACGATATATCACGAGTTTGCGCCATTTCATTCTTTACGCTCTTTTGATTGACTTTTCAGTGTCAGCGGTGATGTAAAGGGGTTATAAGTGTATAATTCAGTCGAGGTTGGCTACTCTACCGTCAGGGCACCGTGGAATTTGCTGCAACTGAAGCCAATCTCTAGAGAGATTTTTTTTCTTGCGATGCCACTGACCCGCTATCACTCACAACTTGTGTGTGGAGGAAGGAGACAAAGCGATGAAACCTTGAGCGAAAAAAAAATAAAAATAGTTTTTCTTTCGGCTTTATTTGATTTTTTTCTCTTCTTCTCGCAAGACGAGAAGGACGCGAAATGGTGTAGTCAGTGACATATCTGCAGATGTGGTTGCATTGCAGTTGTTCTGGCATCAATTAATATTTGTCAAGATGCTTTTTCATTTTCGTTTCGAAACCGCATTCAGTATTACTCAATTCGACTTTTCTGCAATTTGTGTCGTTGATTGATAAGAATTAATGCAAATATATTTTTTAAGGAAATTTTCTTCCTCTAATAATTCATTTCAAGCATTTGACCGTAGGAGCTGTATCACTTACCCGCATTTGCGGCATTGATGCTCAACCAGATTCATTATGCATGGGTTTGCGTAGTTAATTTTTCACATTGGTAAAGTAAGAAGACACCGTATTGATTGCGAAGCAAACACGAAGATGTAAATATTTATACAAAGTCATGACACGATGTTACTTGATCCTGAATAATAAATCTGCAGTAAATGAGCAAGACTGTTTATAATTGCCCGACTATTCCCTTTACACGATGCAAAACAGTAAATAAATTGCAGCTCTAAACGAATCTATTCCAAACCTGCCATAAATATGCTCCCACTTTGCACCCTTTTCCCTCCTCAATTTTCAAAGAGAGGTAATGCATACGTCAGTGAGAGAAGTTAAACATTTTTGCTTGGCAACTTGATTCTATTTTGTTTTTTTTCTTTCCAGTGAAATTGAAGCATTTCGTCCACCAATTACCCTCAGGTGAGTGTTCGTGGATCCACAACCGATTCAACTTAGCCCATTCCCTTCCAGAATTCATGAGCTCGAGAACCGAAATTAGGCGAATAAGTGTGGTTAGTTTCCCTCCTTTTCTGGTTATTTTCTTCTACTTTCTCTCTTTGGTTAATTAATTAGTTCCCTTGCACAATTTAAAAGCAAAGCCGAGAGAAAAGTGAGAAAATTAAATTTTTCCACCATCTCTTTGTCTGCAGGAGTAAATGTGTGTGCGTGCAATGCGAGTGAATAAAAATTTCATCCGACACGATACAATTGAAAAACTCGTTTTAAACAGATAAATTTTTATCCAACTTTAATACCATTTTTTTCACATATTTTCTCTCTCCCCCCCCTCCCCCCTACATTTTAAATCCGCTTAGTTCAATTTGTAATTTAACCAGTCATTTCAACAAATGAATATTTATAATTATCTAAACATAAGTGCAAGAATTTAATCAAACAAATTAAACGAATGATTTTCCACTCGATAAAAATGAATGGAAAAGAAATATTCACAACTTGGGAATATTTTCTCGATTAGAGATTTAATTGGGATTAATGTTATTAAATTACTTTAAGGCATAGTCGAGTGGTAAAATGAATTAAAATTCGCTTTTTGGCGTCCTCTTAGTGAATAAATCCGATAGTTATGTAAGTTATAAATGCGTAACGGGGCAGGAGCCGAAAACTATAGAGAAGAAGAGGTAGGCGTGTGTCAGTAATAAAGGTCGCTTTGGTGTGGTTTAATGGCGTTTAATGCATGCTTTGTTCCATTTTACTCGCTGTTGAAATAAGAGAAAGGCATTGGGCGGTTTCTCGTGTGCCTTTACTTATTTGCCCTATTTTGTTTTTCTAATTTTTTTTAAACATTATATTTTTTTAGCAAACGAGCAAATTAAGTTTTTCGTAATTACCAAAGTTTGAATTTAATTGCATGTTTTTATTTTATGTTTACTGAAGGAAAAGTTATTATTTATAACTTTTGATTTATTTCTTCCATTTTATTTACAACCCCCTGGTGACTGAAAAGAGAGGAGAAAAAAAAAGTATTGTGACATTATTGCAACGTTCATTTTTCGCCAAATGCCATTCCATCATCAAAGCCTAAAGGTTAATCATCTCTGAGACAATCTTCTTTGTTCCCCCAACAGCAAACATAAAAAAAATAAATATAGAAAAAAAAGTGGAAAAATAATAATGCAGGCGACTCCACCTCTTGGCATATGTCAAACGACATGGACAAAAGACCATTACAGCAGCGCGAGAGCATATTGGCCTCCGATGGCACATTGCACAAACACTGCGAACCTAAGGCAAAGTCGTTAAGATATGCAAATTAATTGCATCCTTGCGGAATTATTGGTAATGACAATGACAATAATTCGAGTTTGTTGCGATGGAGAGGTCTTGCGAGACGACCAGAAATACGTTTACGACTCAATTAACACCCGATCTGATTGTCTTATATTTAATATAATTTGTAGAACGGCGTCCAAAGTTTCTATCGAAGTAAAAAAAAATTGATATTATATATATAAATTAAGTTGTTTAAACTGGAAATTCCTTTGAGAAATTAGGCTTAGTTGTCCTCGTTTGGCCTTTTTCGTCCTTTCTTGCCAATTAGGTAGCCAGGGCTCGTTTCTTCGCGACCCGGGTGCACGCGGCCAACCTCTCGGCCATTTTTAGATGCAAACAATTAAGCCGAGAGAAATTTCGGTCGATTTGGGCGCCGGAATTGATTCGTAGTGAATTTGCATTTAGTAATTGATTAAGAAAAGAGAGAAGGGTCGGGCGAGTTTTGTGATATGGGTGGGAAAAGGTGGTGGAAATTGTCATGCAAAACGCCAGTATCCTCGAGGAATTGTGCTGAGGAAGGCAATTTCTGCGCATCTTCCCTTGACTTTAACTTATTTCTGAATGGATTCAGATAGCAATCATTGAAGGAGAGGGGCAGTAGCACGTGTGAGGCAAATTACGTCCCACGACGTCGCGAACGACGACTGTCTTCCAATCAGACCATTTCTAAGGAAGTCGAGAAAGAGTCTAAGGATTCAATTTTAATCTGTGTGACGGATGGATCCTGCGCGTCTATGAATAATGCATGTGATTATAGAATACAATTGAACGGGCAATTCTTTTCCCGCTTACTAATGCGATTTGCTCGACACCAGGGCGGCGCCTCATCAAATTCTCCGTATAAACGCGTGAATATTTTAATCGAATTCCAAAGAACGAACTGCTGAACAATTAGAACGCGACACTGATACGAATTTGACCTCCGCCACTTTGCAAATTTTAGCCAAATATCACTTGAAAACTAATTGAATTTTACAAATAAATAAATTAAATAAATAAATAAATAAATAAACAAACAGTAATAAAATGTCGTGCGTGTTTTCAGTGTCCCATTCGATTCAGCACACGTTCGTATGACACACACACAGACCACATCGTAGTACGACTTCAATCGATAACATGGGAAAAACGATCGCTTTGCTCCGGGGTGATAAGAGTACGAGTACGGAATGTTTCTCTCGAATCTATCTGGCTTTCTCGTGACGATTGTTACCACTCTCTCTACCCTACCTTTTTCAGCCGCTTCCGCGAATGCCCACGTGTTTATGACTATAGGCCATGCATTATTTGTCGATTTTCCATTCGGGTCGGTTATAACCAAATGGATTAATGCACACAGCAGTAGAAAACCAACACACCCATACGCCATTATTGTTTACACTGTTTACTTCCTGTTTTGTCGCGCCATCTAGTGGTAAATAAAAAACTTTTAAATTGCTCGAATAAGTTGATATTTATTTGGTTTTTCAAAAACTTTTTTGATTCGTGTGAGAGATAAGCAAAGTTTAGTGTTGTAATGCGAAGATAATTTTGGGGCGAGGCAAGTGCAACGGCGCTTAAGTGAAGAGAATAAAAGGCGAGCAATAAAAATAAGTTGGTGAAATATTAAGTGCAATGTTTTGCGGTTATCACACGCGAGGGATGTGTTGTTCCGAGTCTTCGAAAAGCCCAAGTAGAAACCGAATTTCGACTCATCAGTCTCTTGTCGTGCGAACGAATCGACCACGATGCCGAGAAGCCGTGGACGGAGATACTCGCATCCGGCGACAAATCACTCCGACACAACGAACTAGCCGAATCAATAAACAATTTGCTCTCCTCCTTCTCCAGCGCACAATTCGCTCCCACCTTCGATGCTACCTTCAGGCGCAGTGCATCGAGTTACGTGTAAAAGAAAAAGTAAATAAAAAAAATTGAAAAGTGAAAAAGCAAGTGGGAATTGGTCGATGATGAAATTTAAAAAATTGAGAAATATTTTACGAGGTTACTTTGCATAGCGCATGAGCTAGAAAAGTGCATCAAAACCACAATGCTATTGAGCACATTTTCATATCGTTCTATTTTTTTCTATTTTTTCTTTTCTATTTTTTTAAGCCTTTTCGAATATGTTTTGGATGACACTTTGTGCTGCACGTGATCTCAGAATTTCGAATGTGTAACGCAATTGCGGGAAATTGTTGCAATTTGTTATTTTTCAGTCGACGAGAAGGGTTTTGCACCAGGATGACCTCTGTACAAATCCCCCCGACTATGTATTTGCAAACTTAATACCGCGTTTTCCGTTATTTATAATACAAAATGCGAGTAAAAAATTTTAATTAACCAAATTTTAAAATTAGATTAAATAAGAAATACTAGATTATGGCAATTTTGACTCGAAGCTGTTTTAATCGTTGTTATTACGGTGCCACGTTTGATGCGATGATTAACTGCGCATGCGCAATGGGAATAAAGCGAATCGATGCTTATGGCTCGGAGTGTGTGCACCGTATTATCGAGTCTGTTCATATACTCTGCAAGGTTAATAAAAAATCTTTTTTTTTTTTTTTTTTTTTTTTTAAGTCGGTCACACTTAAATCTACGACTAATTAAGTCGAATTCGAACTTTCGTTATAGCGAGAGTTGTACAAACTTTTGACAGTAATTACTCTTTTCTTTTCCTTTGATAACTGCGGGCGTTTGAACGCGGTTCTGTGCGTTGCATAAATCAAATGTGTTGTGACGCTCGCAAATAGGCAGATTCCTCATCCCTATCTAGCCTCCTCGAGGCCAATGCATTTGTGATGGACTTCTTTTGTAGCCTTCCCCAAATTGACCCGGCTCAGCCTGAAGGCTATTTCTTAAGTTGAGCTTCTCGTGTAATTGTAGTTAATAATCATGTTAACTTGCTCTTCTTCCGTGCGGCTGCCCAGTAATGGAACCACTGACCATTCCTGGAGACCACAATGAGCTAACCCTTCCCTCTCCACCCACTCACTTCTTCTCGCATAACAGGTGACGTCATACGGTTTTCCCATTATTTCATTATCATGAATAATTTTCGTTATCGATCCGCACGTTTCTCATTTGTTTTTAAATTTTTTTTTTCTTATAGAATTAGAATTGCACTGCACGTAAACAGTGATGGAAGAAGCTGCGGGGGACAGCTGAACAAACAATTTGTTAAATTTGTTAACTCGAAACTGGAAAATGTTAGACCGCAAATATTTGCACGGAAGACAACGCAGACTTTTCAAGTCGTAAGTAGCAGTCGCTTGTACTTGGCTGATTGATGCTTTAATGTTTTGATGCTCGCTCGACGAACGATTATTTGCACAGAGAGACTAGCGAGCAACTTTGGTCCATGTTATACCATTTAAATCCGATACGAATTTGCATTCACGTCGCGTATCGCATTTAGCCTCGAGTAGTGAATTGAATTGAATTGCATTTATGAGCAAATGTAGAGGGGTGTGAGTAGATTCTGGACAAATGGTAATAGATCATAAGTGAAATATTGCTCTCGGTCGTAATTTAGGTGTGCCTAATAAATTAATATCGTCGCCTGGATTCAACAACTCACTTAATTAGAATCGTGGAAAATGCGCGTTTGGAATAGTCGCAATGTGTACTTCATTTCGTGATGAATTGAAAGGATTTTTCTGGAATTAAATTATAATTTTTATCATCATTGGCCACCATTTTGATTAAAGTTTAATTAATACGGAGGGGAGGGAGTGATTAATTTTTAATGAAATAATTGTTAGAGTCGACTTTTAGTGCAGTTTTAATGATGGTTGCCATGTTTGATTCTTCCCTTGGTTGTAATTTGATAGTTATGAGTGACTTTGTATTGGCTAATGAATGCTTTAATGAGGACGGGGGAGATCGACGAATTCATCCCAAGTTCGGTAATAAAAAGGAAAAAAAATTAATGAAATTTTCCCACTTTAAATGAATTTGAAAAAAAAAATTGACGAATTAAAAATCTGCCACCAGATGTCGGACAAGTTAATGAGACGATCACTTGCAGCGAGATTGAGGATTGTGGGTGACAAGTGTGTGGGTGTGAGTTGGAGGGGTGCGGCTTTCGTGACCAGAAGTGACGAATCGATGGGGAAAGGAAGGAAGGGTGGTTAAGGTTTCCGTTTTAGTCTTTGTCACGTGCGACCGCCCTCTTGCAACGCTCTTTTGTCGTTGCAACGAGGTGATCGAGTCTAGACTCTGCATTTTTTTTCCTGTCGTTCTTTTTCCAGTCGACACATGACGCGCACAAGTGGATAATTTTTAATGGCGATACTCTTTTCCCCTCCGTTTCTGCACGTGGTTAAAGGTTATGCTGTGTGGGGGAGTTTGAGAAAATTATGCAAGATGGCGACCGTTTTAATGGATTTGGAATGAACAGCGCGTGCCGCTTGAGAATCGCTTGTCACACGGGGGTCACGGGAAGTGAATTTGAAGCGGTTACTTTGGCACTTGGCTAATTTTCTAGCATTATGCCATCGACTAAACAATTATTTTCCATAATTTCATACCGTTCCGCCATTTTCTATTTTTTATTTTTTTTTCTCGGAAAAAATATTTTTTTTAACCCGGTAATAAATAACATTTTTATCGGGAAAATTTTTTTGTAAATATTTCATGATTTGCTTTTCTAATTTCCGGTATAAGATTCACATTTAAAAAAATTATTTTTTTTTTTATTTATTTTTTTTTCTCTGTCCTTTATAAAAATGAAAGAGGAGTGAGAAAATTGGGGGGATTATCTGTTGAAAATCGTAGTTTTGATGCTACTTTTTGGCAGCCCCTTAGAGAGACGAAGAGATAGGTTGGCTGTAAAGGGAGGGTAGATGAGTGACTTGCAACGATGGGAGGATTTCCATCGGTGCGACAAGTACCACGTCGGCTGTGAGCAACTGCAGGTATTGATCGTTTTGCCAGTACAGCATAGTTTGTTACGCGGCGAAGCCGATCCTTCAGGCGGTGCTTTTACAGTGAACACTCGAATTAAAAATCGGAATCGAATTATATGAACAATTAAACGATGAGCTCGAGCGAAGGAAGGGGTGGGGCGGGATGGGTGAGGAAGTGGGGGGTGGAGGGGAGAGGTGTTGGGACGCGTTTGGAACACAGGAGCGAAAGTCGTTTTCGACCGAGTTTTGGTTTCTCACCTGAACTTGACATATCGTTTTATTTACCTGTGCGTGTTGCGGTGTTCGGTGACCGGTGTCCTCCATCCGTCGCTGCTCGTCCCGTCGCGTGATTGGCCGTTAACGGGCTCTGGCGGGCCAATAGGGAAGGAGGCTGACGGAGACCCAGAGAAGCGCGCGCTCGGTCGCCGCAGTCTCGTGTTGGACGTGGAAGAGTGCGGGACTGTGCTGGAGTCGGTCTTGCAACTCTGGTTTTCCCCATTTTCCCGTCTTTGGGATTATGGTGGCATCTGTCGTGTGCTTTGTTTATGCTCTCGCTTCGAGTCATGGTTGACCTGCGGGTTGCTTTTGCGCCCGCGTTGCCTCTCTTGTTGCACGTGTTACTGCTAGTCACAGGTAGGAATTTTTTTTTAAATTTTAATTATTTTTTAAAGAAAATATTTTTCAAGATTTTACATTTAAAAATTATTTAAATGTGGAATTTTGGAGGAAAAATATTCTCGTTTAATTTTAAAAAAATATTTTAATAATTATAATTATTAAAATAATTTTTAAATATTTATTTAAACCGTTAATTTTCATTTTGTTTTAAATTTAAAAATCTTTTTCATGACGTTATTTTAAAATAATTCTTTAGTTGGAAATGTTGGGAGTTTTTTTTTTTTAATTGATTAATAATAAATTGCAAAAGGTTTTTACATTCGTCGAGATTAACGGGATTTTTTTGTGGTTTTCGTTAATACTAATAAAACCAGAAGTTGGATAAAAAATGATTTTCGAGGAAATTTTCAGCAATTTGTAAGTGTTGCAACGTAGGAGAAAAGCATTTGTCTGTCTTATGCACCTGGCACTCATAGTCAGGTGAGGGGTGGGGATTAGTGAGCGATCAAGTGGTGCCTAATGCGAACAAAAGAAAACGTGAAAGATAAAATCCAAATCTTTTTTTCCTCCGTGTGACAGTTAATTACGACCGGAGCAATTAGGTTAAAAGACGTCGAAAATTTTCATTTGATGGAAATTCCAATTGTTTTTCATTGACGTACAGCATTATCCGAGTCATTGATCTATTTTTTTTTTAAAGTTTCATTTTGAGTTAGAAAATGAAGTTTCCATACAGGTTCAGTGTTTACGTTTCCCTCAAGCAACAGCCTTTGATCTGTGTCGGCCGTGCATTTTCGAGATTGGCCACATTCAAATTCAGTCATGACTGCGGTCAATTTATTCCAAAGATTGGCATCTTTCGAGACAAGATCAAAAAGTGCATTACTTATTCAAATGCAAATTTTACCATTTCGAGAAATTGGAAAAATAAAAAAAAAATAATCGAGTCAAGTTTCAAATTTCAAATCAATTAATTTGCAGGGAAAACGTTGCAAATATAAAATTTGCAAGCGATTTTAATTTTATCTTTGCGAGCGGAAGTTGTGCTGCTCAATTTAAACCGAGTCTACTTTTCCATCTGTTTTCATCTGCCTAGAGAATATTGGAAAGGAGGACGGATAGGCGTGTAGCACTCTAGCCCTAGGTCCTTTTTGCGGTTCGCGCGCGATCGACTCTTCCTCGCGCGAGTTGCTCGCCAGACGCCACACACCACCCGAAACGGAAGCTCGTCCTAAAGAGGCAACTTGAAGACTCTCCCTCTTTGATGAAACGGTCTGTCGCGTGAGGGAGCTTTCGTAGCCATGGGGAATATAGGAGAGATGGGAGACGGCAGTGAGATAGTGATATATATCCTTCCTTCCGGGATTCGCGCACCAATCTGGATGGTATTCACGACGCGCCAGAGTGAATCCTGCTCGCCTTTTTGATCTGCACATTCCCATGGTTGGTGTGGTGTGATGGTGACGGAGATTTTCTCCTCGCACCATCAAACGACCCCGGATAAACATTTAAAAATAATTATTTATTTTTTTCTATTGTTTTTTTTTAAAGTGTTTTTTTTTTAAATATTTTTCTCGAATGGAATTTTAAAAATTAATTGAAATTTATTTTTTAATTAGTGGTTTTAAAAGAAATTATTACGGAGATTAAGTGAATTTTTCACGCTTATGTAAGTGAATTAATTGATACGAGATGTTATATTTGTTTTTTTTTTTTTTTAATTTTATCGAACTTCATAAATTAATGTTTATCGGTTTTAACACGTTTAGGCTTATCAGAGATTCAATTTGAACTAGGATTAAAGGGTAATAAATTATTAGATTTTTAATTCTAGTTAATTATGTAAATTTGAATAGTTGCAGGCAATGTTTGTTTTAAATATCAATTTTTTCCTCTTACGAGTTTTATCGCGTGGAAAATAAAAATTGCATTTTTTTTAAATTTTCTACTCTGAATTAGTGTTTATTTAGTCGTATAGAGAAACAACTGATCTTTAGTTTTTATTGATTTTATGTTAATTGATGTCATTCAAATTCCCTGTTTTGATCAAGACAATGTTGCGGTTTTCTCTGAAATTTTCCTAAGTTCGATAGGCACATTCATTTTGAAATCCATTTAATAATTTAGCTACCTAACATTCATTAATCACACACATTCATTTATTCTACTCGAAAAATAAATTACTCCGAGATAGGAAAAGTTAAAAAAAAATTTCAATTCTATAATAACTCGAATTTTAAATTTAAAAAAAAAATATTAAAAAGTAGTTTTTCTTCTTTTTAACATAAATTTGATTGCTTGAGTTAAGACTTGACTCGTCTTTTCCAGTTTATAATAAGATTTCTCTTTTGACAGTTACATCCTCCATTTTCTTCTTTAATACAGTTGATATGTGATCGCCTTGTATCATAATGCGATATGTTTGTGCGTCGCAGAAACGGTGAAATAAATTTGTGTCTAGTGTCATTTAAAATGGGATGAAGGAAAGTCAATAGTTTAGGGGGTTTAATTTTTTTTTCTTATTCGAGAAATTTATTTTCCTCGCTGTTGTACAGTTTATTCATTACGTTTTTGTCATTTTTTGTGTATTTATTTTTTTAAAGCGATTTGACATGGATTTTGTTAGTGTTTACGACGTTTCTCTTCAATTACGGACGGACACAGTCTGCGGGAATTGATTTTTCCAGTAATGCGAACTGAGTAAATTCAATTAAACTTCACTAACCTAGGTCTGATACGTTTGCTTCTACCTTACAATCCTAGCTTCCATTGTTGCAGTCTGTAAATGTTGAAATTATTTAAGGAAAACAGAACGAGACACCCCATTCAACTGTTAATTAAATTAAACATAAATTGCGTTAAAAGTGGATAATTCAACTTGACATTCGAGGTTAACTTTTAAATTTTCCAGTCGTTCCTTTGAAAATTTCAACTCGCGATTTCAACCCGCAGCACTACAAAACTCACAAACCTGCAATTTTGCCCGAATAAATACGACGTTTCCAATTGGAAATTTTGAGAGAGAACAGTAAATGAAATAAAAAAAATAAAAGCAACTTAATGATCCGACAATGAGGACATTTGTCCACCCATAAAAAAAGTAGCAAAGGTGGTAATGGCGGTCGCAAAAATCGAACCACGTTGAACCCAGCAGATCATTTTTCAGTTGTGGGGTGAGCGAGAACCATTTCGAACGGCTGAAATTCGGGAAATGTTGTAATGTAAATTATAGCGATAAGTACGTTAGCGCCCTCTCGTAATCGTACGATGCACAAACAAACCTAGCAACTCTCTCTTCGGGGCCCAACGTCAGCATTAAAACTTATCAAGTGAAATTTTTATTTGCCGATCAATCAAATGTAAAATAAATGCCTACTTGACCATAATTTGTCGGTCGAATACCGACATATCGGCAATTTCGGGGCCGTTATGTTTATTTTATTTTCAAGATGAACATTATACGACATAATAACGAGGTAATTATCCGCTGCTTCATGCACAGAACCAATTTAGCAACTAAAATCGAATTTTCTACGTACGCATGTACTTTAACAATAATTAAATATAAAAATAACATTTTCAATAGTGTTTTTCATTTAATAGTGGGTTTTGGAGGTGACTCGAAATTTTCCCCCTCTTTTAGCTCGACAGTAAAGTCGATAAGACGGATGCGCTTTGCTCATTGGATCTCTGATGGCAATTCTTTTATTTTATCCAATGCTTCGGGTGATTGATTACAATCAAGTGAGTAGGCCTAAAAAGAAACGCTGGGCTAAATCAAGTGAACTTTATTGACGTATTATGTTTTCCCTAGGTGGTATGTGAAATATTTCTATGTCACTGGGCTTGTTATTTTGCAAGTGATTGCGTGATCGCGGGTCGATAAATTTTCCCTTCAATTTTTTTTTTCGTGCCCGATTTCTAATCATGCAATGTTATGGGGATTATTAAAGGGTTATCTTTAACAACTCGCACTGTAATAAATTATTTCTATTAATTTGTATGTTTTTTTTTTTAATTTATAATTTTTTTGTTATACTTTATACCGAGTTCGGATCGTGAGTCGAGAAGTGCATCGAGGTCAAACGTATAGAAGAAACAGAAAAATAAAGAAATTCAAGAGTAAAGATAGAGGATTTGTTCTTTTGTTAAACGATGGGTCCAATCGGATTTAGTGGGAGACGCTGCTCAATCCGATCATCACGAGAAGTGTGGGATTTGTTATTTTTTTTTTTATTATTTTCCATTCGATGTGTTCTTTCTAATCATTGGCAAATTGGATTGAAGCGAGGATTTGTTCTCTCTCTTTCGCAGTTGTCGAGTGAAATGCTAGACGCGAGATAGAGGTAGGAATGGTAAAATGTTGTTACGCGATACCACTTGCATTAGACGGATGCACTTTACGCGAGCTTTTGTTAAGAAGGGAATAGGAATCCTTTATGAATCTAATTGGATTTTCACGAATTGAATTTTAGCCTAAGTAAACCAATCGCTTCGGTAAAAGGCGCATAATATTTACATCGATTTTTCTTAATGATGTATTTTTTTCTCTAAAAACAAAATAAATGACTTTTACGTCACTGTTTACCCACCGCGCTGCATCACGGGTATAACTGGATCGATATTAAAGCGCGACCGCGTTGTGAGCTGCAGTTGATTATAAACCAAGTACCCATAATGCAGTACAAAGTTGGAACTGGGATTTTACTCGAGTGGCCCATCTTCGGTCCCGATCCGAATCTAGAATTTTGATGACTGTTTGCATTGCCGACGGCGCTCCTCATTAAAAGCTTGTCCTTGAATCGCGAATTCGTTAAGAGATGGCGAGAGACTTAAAAACGAGACGAGTACGCGCTTTTTAAATCGGGATATTTTAGATGGGAAGAAGTAAAATCCCTCGTTACTCAAAGACCGTCACTTTTACGACTTTCCAAACTCGGCACGAGTTTGGATTTTGCGAATGCCGAAATTCATAATATTTACAATTTATAACAATAAGTCTTGGATTTAAAAGGGCGCGCATACCGAAAATATTCGCAACGGATTGCTCGACCCGTGACCCCGGTACACCCATTAACGCAATGCATCGTGGATGAATACGAATGAATGCGGGAGATAAAAGGCGCGCAATTAACATTAATCCATTATCCAAGTGGAATGGGAGCATCAAAGTAGAACGTCTACTGCGAGTCCTTCGCAAAGTATGGCGGGCGCAACGTGTCATTCGATTGTGACAAAGTTTGGAGCAAATGCAATTTTGTTTTCTCTTTGTTTATTGATTTGTGTTGATGGCCAGTTGCGTTTTCCAGGATGATAGCTACGTGCAATCATTGGCACCAGGCCATATCTTTCTTTTCGGTTCAATGTCTTGAGGAGGAAAACCCTCCTCTTCTGCATCTGCACCAGATACCGAGAGGTTTGCGATGTACCATTCTATTTCCCTCAATTTGAACACTTTCTCCGTGAATTGTAGCTCCTCCCGCTATCGGAATTTGGCAAACAAAAACAGACCGAGCGTGGCCGACGATACAGTCGCCTGAACCTCGATCCGCATATCTCGATGGATGTCCATTACGCGAGCGACTCGATTCGACGTTTCCCATTCTCTATCCAATTTCGATGCTTCCAAACTGAGCGGTCGACGTGAGAGAAGCAGATTGTCGATGACCGATCGAGCGTTTCGTAAAAAAATAAAACACTATTTCGGTGCGGAAATTACGCAAAAAAATAAATAAACGCGGGAGGTGTCGTATCGAATTTCTTTTTATTAAAACTTTTATTTGATGTGTGCAGATGTGTGTGTGTGTGGGGTTATTGATTAGTTGACTTTTATTACGGGAAAAGGGAGTATTCATTACTTATTTATTTCTATGTGAAAAGATATACCGTCAATATTGACTGAATACTTAATCGAATATAATTTAATTGTCAAATTTAAATCAATTTTTTTTTTCTTAAAAGTAAAATAATAAAATTTCAAAAGTTTTAAAATTATAACAAAAAATAAAAAAAAAAATTGTTGAAAATTTGAACGAGTTGCGATGATTAATATCCAAACGCGTTGTTTGAGGTGTTAAACTGACCTTGTTGCCTAACCCTTTTCCTTATTTGCATGTCGAGTTGGAAACATGTGCTGTTTCCTTGTTCTCTCCTTTCTTTTTTTACTTTCTCGAATCACCGGAAGCAATTAGAGCTGACGCCTTTCGGTGTCTTGTCTCGAAGCACGTGGACCTCGCGACCTTGGCTCATAATTTTCGAAGCTCCTTTAATTTTACTTCGCCCGTCTTGAACGCATTTCGCTTTCACCGTGCAGCGCGTCAAGCCGACTTGAAGGGGAAGCTTTTCGGGTCGTGAAATCAATTGATTAATGTGTCACGACTGTTTTTAAATATTTACTTTGCATTTTTTTTATTATGGACTTTTTTTTTTGCACATGTTTTTTCTTCTCCTTTTCTCTAATGGGTGGAGATAACCATATACTTACCAAAGTAGAAAAATTGATTTTTTTTCCCCTATTGAGTCTTGCGAGTTCTTAGAATTTTTTTTTCCATTTTCAGGCGTGTAAGAGAGATAAGATACATTTAATATTTTACTTACTTATTTTAGGTGCCGATGGCAGTTGGGAAGAATGGTGGACCTACGACGGTATATCGGGTAAGGCACTGTTTTATTTCTTATTCCATTTACTATCTTAAAAAAAAATTATCACTAAGTTTGCGTGCGCTAAGGACAAAGGTAATTTTTTTCGCTCTGAAAGGGTTGATGATTTGCATATGCCATCATCGACGGTGAGTCGAAGAAAAATACGCATCAGTAAACACGCAAACGGAAAATATGGATATCTAATAAATTTCTTAAAAGCAAGTTACAATTTGCTTACATTAGCACAAACGATTCATCGGAGTGAAAATTGGCCAATGCGAGTTTAAAAAAATCAAATTAGAAAATGATACATTCGTTAAAGGAATTGGAATTATGGGATACATAGGCCCAGTATCTATTTTTTTATATGGTTTCTAGTAAAACAGTACGTTCCTATATAAACACTGATATCGGGGTTTGTTTACATTGACGATTGGCAGCACATGCAGTGCGTAGATAGCAAAAAAACCACATCCCGTATCTGTTGTAGTGCGGCATTGCGTGATGCATTGGTTATAACATTACAGGAAACTGTCGAGTATGAATGATTCAATTTCCATTTTTCTGCTGCGGATGAATTTTTGTTTTGTCAAAAAATAAATACAAATCAAAAAAAAAATGTGAATAATTTATACTCTCCCATTCTCTTTAGAGGATCTTCTAAGTAATACTTAGAAGATCCGGTTTCTTTTGTTGCGAAAAATGAAGCGTCGTGGGTATTAAATTAATTATTTGAGTTTTAAAAAATTTTAAATTGATCTAATCGGAAATACTATCAGAACTCAAATTGTAGCGTTGCGTGAAAATGTCACATTTATTATTTACAGTTTTAGCCGGCCTGAAAAATTTAATACGATTTTAGTCGATAATGAGCACTTTTTGTTTGATTTCTAAGAACTGAAATTGTAGAAACAAAAGGAAAAGTCAAACTGAATTTAATTTGTCAACTATTTCGTACCAACCCCATGGGTTCGAAGCGGCCATTTTTGAATTTTTTTATTTTTTATTTCCCACGGGTATTTCATCTCGAGATTGTGTACTACTCTACAAGAACATGTCTGACGTGGTAATTGGAACACGGGAGTGATTAATTCATGTTTGCTAACAACTTTTTTTTTTTTAAATTTGAAAAAGTACATTTTTCAATTCTTGTAAATAATGGAAGCAAATGAGACATTAGGAGTTAATTGAAAGTTATATTTTTATTTTAAATTTCTTTTTGCTTTATGAGTTTTTATTGATCAGAAAATATTGATTTTTTTTATGTACTTAAAATTTTGATTTAAAAAAAAAATTATTTTGTGGGAAAAATCCACGCGACAAATATATATCTGGGGTATCCATAAACGATTGAATTCATTTAACGGTTCATATCTTAACTGCGACTTTGTAGCAACCACTTTGAGGTCGGAAATTGGTTTCGACTTTTCCTGGAAGAGGATTGAGAAAAATTTAAAAAAAAAATTTCTATTTACTGGACTCTTAAAAGAAAATTGGATATATCTTTAAACATAAATAAAATAATTGTAAAAATGGGTTATCACTAAATTTAAATTTAATTGGATTTTCATTAATACTTTCATATTTTCCGCTAGTGTCGAAAATAAAACAAGTTAATTGATTTTTTTTTTTTTTTAATTTCAATTTTACGTCCTGCGCACTTTTTTTTAATTAAAGAGGAAAATGGAAATTGGTAATTTGTAAGAGGGAAAATTTTAAATAAGAGAAAAAAAAAATGGTTGAATTATTGTGTCTGCTGATTAATGCAAATGAGAATTTTGTGTGGAGAAATTTTTTCTTTCATTTTTATCAAAATTATTAATTGTAATTTTAGATTGATGCATGCGCAATCAATATAATTAATCACTTATTCGATGCGCACTTTGTAAAAAGTAAAATACAATGCACTTTCACTGAAGCTCGTCTTTAAAGAAAAAGTGATGGTTTCAAAGTAATGGGGTTTAGAAGTTCATTGTATCGTGGAAAGGAGTCCATTTGCTTTAAAAATGAATTCTTGTGGACCACGTGCCGTTTCAAAGGCAGGCAACGGCACCAAGAAATATTCGAGAGCGAAATAATTTAAAGAGGAAAGGGAAGTTATGCAGTAGCGTCTCACACATCGATTTGTGTGTTTGCACCGTGAGACATTTTGTACAATTGTGTTTTATCGCAGTGTCGTGCTGTAATTTTCATGCGCTCTGAAGAGGTGATAACGTACGATTGTAAATTGTTGCTTCCAACTTGATCAAATCGAGATCGAATTTTGCGCTTTTGATAATTGAATATTGATTAGTGTTATTAATTATTGGTCGGAGTTTATTGTTGTTGGTGAATTAAGTTGGCAGTTGCAGTTGCAAACAGTTTTAAATTATTTAGATAATAATTTGAAAGGAGAGAAAATGACATCGTATGCGGATGTTACAGAACAGTTAAATTTTGAATTATACATTTGAGGGTATGTGCAGGGTTAACACAGTTGGAATAATTAGTTAAGTTAAATTGAATTAGGTTGGTCTTACGAATTTTTTTTTAAAAGTTTGGTTAATTTAACGTTTCGCTCGCTTTGTATGAGGCAATGAAATCGTCGTGGGGAAATTTTTGTAATTAAATTATAGAATTACATATAGAATTCCTTGTCGTTTCGGGGAATTATATAAAATTTTGAATCGAGTTGTACAAATAACCAGGAATCGTGTAAATTGATAAATTGTCTAAATGCCTCGACCCCAATGAACGACAACAAATTAAAGGTAATAATTTCGTGCTTTCATCTGTTGGTAAATATCAAATACAACTTTTTATTTCTAAAAGAGGCAAACGTCGCAGTGACTTATGTGGCCATAGTGTCTTTCAGTCGAACAAATCAATGTCCTTTCGTTGTTTGCACCACGTACTTTAATGCCAAAGCGCCAGTTGAAGGACCACTTTGAAAGGTTTTCACGCACCTCTTTCCAACTATAAACTGCCACTTCATCTGCAGTCAAATGGTTGGATGCCAGAAATGCGGATTAAGACTTGTACAATACACGGAATAAAATATAAAAAACACGCACACATACTAAACTTTTTCCTTTCTCAAACCGAAACGAAAAAATATTTATTTAACCACTTCAACAACACCCACATAAATTACAAAATTAAATTATCCCATTTTTCTTTTTACGTCCATTCCAAGCAGCAATAGGAATCTTAGATATTCTTTGAAAACATTTTTTTTTCTTTTTTTTCTTTTTCCGCGAATGGAGTGTGGAAGTGAGACGTATTTAGAAAAAAAAAGTTTGAAGGCTTTTTACCCTTTTAAAAGAACTGTCGAAGTTATTTCTCGTGTCTGTGATGAATTATAGATGCGTGACTTTCGATTTCCTTCGCATTTTGTGCGCACGCTCGGATTTGGGATCCTTTTTATTTTTTTATTTTTTATTTTTTGTTTTTCGTGTTTATCCCTCAGGTGTGTGTGAGACGTGCACGAGTCGAGTGTAGCAATCTGTCGTAGCTCTTCCCCATCCAAGTTTAACAACTTTCCCCGTATTAATAATTGGTTAGGAAGCAAAACTTTAAAAGGCTTGTTTTTTTTCTTCTCAATAATGTGATTTCGGGTGACACCCGAATCTTATACAACATTTACCATCATCACCATTTTATCATTGATTTTCTGTCATTTTACCTTTTAGCACTTGAGAGGTAAGTTAGCGACCTGTAAATAATTTCCGTCGCAACTTTATTCACTTTCTGACCATCAAAATATTATTTATTTTTTTTTTCATTTTTATTCGAAGTGAAAAACAAAAAAAAAAAAAAATGGCGAACCAAACGTCAACAAAAGACCGTAAAAAGCTGAACGAAAACATCTTCCGTGTATTTGACGGGTGTAAATTTTTTTTAGGGCTTACTTAACCTATTCTTCTAACCCTTTTTATATCTGCGTCTTTTCACATCACTTTTTAACATCTTTTTTATTCTCCCTTTATCGAAACACTAGTAAAGAACATTCTTCTGTGCCTACGACCACGGTTGCCTCACTCAATAGCTCGTGATGATTCACCGGAAGTTTCCACTGCATTCCTACTTTCTGTATCCCCCGTCGGCTGGGTTTATTCAAACTTTATTTCACTCCATTTGAAGTGCGAGTAAACAAGCTGGAGAAGCAAGAATTTGCTTGCTGAATCTGAGGCAAGTAGGCCTAACTTGCATTGCATTACATCGTCGTTCCCGAGTGGCCCTCTTCTGATTGGAACATTTTCTTCTTTTTTTTTCCTTTTCCTTCGGTACACGTTGTTGTTAGACGAGGAAATTTTATTGCCTTTTTTGATGGAGGCGAGGGACGAGCTGTCGCTAGAATGAAGCTGTGGATTTACTAAGAAATTGATTTTTGACAGGTGTAATCAGTAGATGGATGGGCTATGGCTTAATGCTTGTTAGTTAGCGGCGATTTAATTAAAATTTGCTCGTTATTTTTCAAAGCGACACCAGTCAAGAGCAGCTTCCACTCCGATGATGTACACGTGTACGCTCGAAACTCCTACAAATTTCTATTAATTATGCAAATTGTATGCTAATAATTATTTGTTGCGTGTCAAAGATCGCCTAATTGTATCGGTGACGGAGGCTTACGATTCATTTGCAGACGCTAATAAATTTCGAATGGAAATAAATAACCGTTTAATTGATAAATAATGACAGAATGTAACCGATCGTTTCTTGCTTCTCCAAATTCAATTCGCAACGTTCATGTTAAAAAATATAGCAAATTTCCATTTCTTGTATTATATGAAAGGTCAAAAATTACAAAAGTAGTTGAAAAAGTACAAAATGACTTTTTCGACCGGTCACTAGTGCGCACGCGAGTGTCCCGCCCATCGTTGCTTTTATGAAAGTAGATATTTTTACCGATATGCACATGCGCAGTTATTGCCATATTTACATTTGTAAATAAAAAATATAAATAAAATAACTTAAATAAATAAAAGAACCATAATTGAATTTGCGTGCGTTAAATGAAAATTTAAATATTTTTTTACATTTTCCACGTATTAAATTACGTTTATTTGTACCATAGAAAAAAATGTCGTTTTGCAACTTTGCTCGATGCTAGTTACGAGTGTAAACCGACACCAATTTTAAGCACCTAATAATCGCAATCAGTGCAACACGCTAAATTGACACCTGTATGACATCGTACACCTACTGCAGCGCATATTATTCTCTGTCCCTCGCCGCTTCACGTCTCTTATTCCAATCCAGTTAATTACTGCCTCATTAGACAACGATCTTTTAACGGACGCTCAAAGTCCTCTTTTCCTGACTTTGGGTCAAAATCATTTTTTTTTACTCAATTTTTTATGTTAAGATTAATTTTTATTTTAAATTTTTTTTTTGGAATTTAAATTTATTTAAAAAAAATTATTTTGAATTTAAAAAATGGAGATAAAAGACAGATAAAGAGAGAGGAGAAGAGAGACGTGTTGTTTATGTCACGAAATGGTGATTGGATGTGACTCTGATTGGTTCTGTCTTTTGCATCAGGTGGCAGCTTTGGAATTTCCACTGTCACATGACACTCGTAATTGGTTGATACTCGAATTGGCAAAGCAATTAAGCCAACTTCCGATTACTATTGCCTTTGGGAATAATACTCATTGCGTCCACACGGCCCCGTATGGACTCTTGGATCACTCTTGATTGACATTTCACCACTCGCATTTCCTGATGTATTTATTTCTCTTTGATTTTACACGGAAAGTCATTGTTTTGAAAAGTCCTTTTTTGTTTGCAACTACTCAATTTTCCAACCATCTTTCTTTTTTTTATAATTTAAAAAAAAATTTTTTTAGGATTTGCGACCATAAATATTATAGGATTTAACAAAATGTGTGTTAGCCTTAAATTTTCCAATTTCTAACGTTCTCGATTGTGAGTCTGAGGGCAACGGCGCGTGAAAACCGGTGAAGATATTCGATCCATAAACAATTTTTCATCCATTAAAAGTGCCATGATTTACACTGAAGAAAAGGGAAAATTTCCCAATGAAGAGCAACGAGATATCGATTAAAGGGATTGAAACTTGTTGTGTTTATGGGTTGAATATTTATCTGGTTGCAACTTGTACGTTCGATGTAGGCGGTGTCAGTAAATATTAAAAGATAAAATAGTAGAAAAGTTGGCTTTTAATTGCGTCATGTTGGAATTTGAGTTTGAAAAGATATCGATTTTCATTTTCACTTTGTATTTCTCCTATTTACTGTGATTTGTAGTTTGTATCTCAAATTATACATTTTGGCTCTATTCGCGTTGCTAATGAGACAGGACGTCCGGTACTGACAATTAATTATTAGTCGTATTATATTCGCTAATCTTTAAACACCAGATGAGAAATTTAACTATTTATTCGCTTTTGGCACATCACGAACGGTTCATTTGCGAACGACCGCCAATCGAAATTGAATATTCTATACATTAAAATTTGTGTTTGTGCAATCTCGAATAAACATTTCAAGTTTATAATCGTCATTGCTCTTGTTTTAATCGTGTTTTGAAAAGAATTTTTCTAACGCTCGGTTTTTTTTTTGAGTGGCAAAAATATCAGAGACCGTAGCGAGAGGGAAGAGAAAAGAATTGGTTTTTCACGCGCCATTGAATTTTGCTTTTTCTCATTTCTAATCAGAATGACACTATTGAGAACTTCACCGCGAGAATCCACGTAGATAAACTGAGTGTCGTTAGCGGTCACCAGTCGGCGCGCGTCGTCTCCAGACGACCATTGGCGGCCATGTTGGCGCTGATAAATAGGGTTGGTGTGAGAGTCTAGCGAGGGGGTTTCGAGAGCTCATCAATAAAACATTCGATGATGAATGGATTTTTTTTTCTTTTATATACGAAGAAAGAGGAAAATTGAGATTTTATTTTCCATTTTGGTTAATTAATTAATGGCTAGAGTTTGTTGGTTTTGTTTGCGCTGTTCTTTTTTTTTCTTTTTAGTAACGAAGCGACCGCGCGTCGAGATGCGAATGTTGTGTCGGTTAATGGCCAGTTAATTAATATTTTATGAGTCTGAGCGATGAAAAATGATAGTTTTGTTTACACATTTTAGATACTGCGCATAAACAAAACTGCGGAAAATAAAATGAAAAATTTCTCATTCACTGCAATTTTAGCATCGGTTTCGAAATGGAATTTCCGAAATTTTTCCGGCCGATCCACAACTTCGAAACGAGAGCGTAAAAATAATTCTCGGAAAACAAACATTATTTTTGAAATTTTAATTTTTTATTAACCGTTCGGGAATTGTCAACGTCGAACACGCGCAGCTCATGTCAACTTAATAACTTAATGACTAAAAAAAGGTCAGTTTTTCGAAATCGATCAGCAGCGAAAGCCTTAGCAAATCCCACCTTTAAGTGACCACACACGGCGCAAAGAAGGTTGTATATGTCGCAATTGCAATTTAAAATATTTTTTCCTTTCCCTCTTCCTCCTCCCATATTTTATTCATGGACTCGCGATATCAAATATCAACGCACTATTATCTCTATACACGGTCGAACCAAGTGAAGCGCCTCTGCTTTCGCATTAAAACCGGAAATTTTAAATGTCATTTGACCGTATTGTTGACTTCCTCGTATTCAAATGTGCAACATGCATAACGTGCGATTGCGCACAAAGCCGGCGGAATTAGGGTTAAACGGATCCTATTACGAGCGCATTTTAGCGCCAAACTCGCACTCACTTTTAATTGAATTCAACTGTAGCAGCGAGTTCGACTCGGTGCGTCGAAGAGAAAAAAAAATATTGACGCACTTTCCATTGCGAAAATAATTCCTTATGGAAGTGTCATTCTTGGCAAGTGAAAGTCGGTGACAGTTTATTTTTTTTATTTTTTTTATTTTTTTTATTTTTATTTCTTCTGGGGAAACGAGGGGATCTCTTTATCCGTCCATTGATTTCCAGGCCGAAGACAATACCGTGGTTCTTATGGTGTGCCTTTCGCTGTGGGGCTCATCAGCGGAAGTTGGATGGCTCGCTCGCGTCTTTCTATGAATCCAACTTGAGTCGAGTGATTGATATTCGCAGCAGCCGGTGTGTCGTCCAATTCGATTCCGTTTCCATGAAGTCATTCTCCCAACCATTTTTTTCTCTGCCCTTCATGAATAAACAAGAAGGGAAGAGACTCGCTCGAGTCTCTTTTGCCGTTTGCATTTCACTTCCTCGTTTGTTTCTTTTCCTTTATCCTTTTTTTCTCTTTTTTTACACTCTGTTATATACTTTCCACCAGTCTATTTTCTAGTTTGTTTTACACACTTTTCTACACGCATCTCTTCTAATTTTCTTTTTCCCATTTTCTTCTACCGGTTTTTGGTAAAAAACGATAGGAATTGGTTTTTCCAACCAATTGAAAGATGCGCACAAGTGAGTGCAAACCGGTAAAAAAAATCGAAGGGCGTCTCATTATAGACATCTCGCGTGATTGCCGTTACGACACATTTTTAGGCTTAAAATAACTACAAATACCTTCCGACATTCTCTATTTTGTCGGCGAAGTGTCAGCATCGTACAAAGCCATTGCCAAAACACGACGTAGAAGTTAATCCCGTAATTTCCTAATGAGAAGTGTCAACGTAATAAATGATGCACGTGCTTATACGCGCGTATTCTCGCGCTCCCTCTCGCTTCAGCCCCGAATTCGGACCGACGCAATTACAATGCAAAGCGTGTCCGAAGAGTTTCGGAAGAAGAAGAAGAAGGAGGAGGAGGGGGCGGAAATCGCTTTACCGTATTTACTTTCTTACCACGCACTCGTAGAGCTTATGCACGAAAGTTAAATTTATTACTCACACACACTCCGAGGGTTGCGTTTTGGCCCATGGCACACACAACTCAATTTTGGTAAAAGTCGGAGGAAGATGGGAGAGAGACCACCGTGTTTACCTTACAACCACGAGGATTTAACCATTTGCTGCGGGGTAAAAGCGCAAGTGTTGTGTGGTTTTCGATACATAAGAGCATAAAGGGAAACAGTTTTGAAATTGTTGACGAAATTACTCATAAATTTGTTATCAAGAATCCATTTAAAAAAAATTTTTTTTTTAAATACACCAAAGCTTTTACGCTTGAATTATTGAGGTTATTAAATTATCAAAAACGAACTCGTCTTGACCCGCGTATTTTTATCGAAGAAATTTGGTTATAAATTTATAAGGGCGTTATACTTGTCGAGGGATCGATGAAAAGGAGAAAAAAAACAAGCGGTTTAATTTAATTAACGTTTATTCGCGATTGCCACGAATGAATTTTTAAATTTTTTGTCTCTTTATAAATTTTTTATTCGCCTTTTTTAACCGATGACAAAAATCCGGTTGAATTTGCATGGACCAAGGGCGGTTTAAATTTTCAATGTGTTGGTATATAATTTATTTTTGCTAAATTTGAATGTCAATATACGGTGGGCACTTTATGAAACCAGTGAGATTGTTATTGATTTGATGTTTATTGTGCCTTGTTGTGTGTGTAATTGAGTTTTCTGGAAACATCATGACCTCGTTAACTTCCTCTCTTGCCACCTGATTTATGAAGATTGACGAAGGATAGCGGCGTGTTGTTGTTTGGGGGGGTTGGCGGGAGGTGGAAGAGGGGAGACGCTTTACATTACTTTGGTTTAAATGTCATTGGCGAACGATTAGTAGTTGAGGCAAATGTTATGGCATTGTCTGGTTGCCGAAGATATGCTCTTTGGAAACTATTGCATTTGGCATTTGGAGTTTAGTCGTTTTTATATTTGATTAAGTATCGACCGTGTAAATAAGTTTTAAACTTAATCGAAATTTAGTATTTTTTTACGGTTGGGAATTCGTGATTGATGTAAAATGCGTGACAAGACTCTATTGGTCAAATTTCGATCTTTAAAACCGACACGTTATTCAATTTAATGCTGGTTGCGTGTCAATTTGGATGTTTTACAAAAAACAAATTTTGTGTAAATTTTATTTTAATGACAATGATTAGGTTGTAATAAATATTTATATTGTCACGAGGCGATCAAATTTGCAAACATTCACTACCTTTTCCCCTTTCGCTCCTTTCGTCGTAATTTGACAAAACTGTTCTCAACTTTTCAGAAGACAGATGTGTGTTCAACCTATTCTTCTCCTTCTGTCTCTCTTTATCATTTTTCTTTTCTAAAACTACCTCGGGCAAACCTCGCTCCACTTCAATGCTCCACCATCCCTTCTCTTCAATTTTTCTCTCTCTTGAATTTTTTTATTATTGTATTTTCCCTTTTTTTATAATATCATTTATTTTTCTTAAATCCACACTCGACTCATTCCGCCGGTAATGCATCGACATAAACTTAGGAATTTCAAGAAACTTAAACTAAATTAAGCTAATTTCGAATACGCAGAGGAGAATGGAAAAAATGACAAATTGAAAGCTCGCAATTGCAATTTTAGCTGCGAGAGAAGCGCACAAAAGGATTTGTCCTATTTCAATCTTAGAGAGCGACGAGATAATGGAAGGAAAAATTAATTGTCGATATACCAAGACGACAAGAAGTAAAGAGAAAAAAGAAATTGTGCGAGTGTTGCAGAAACAATTTAGAATTGTACTCTGGTGGCAGATTGGAGAACGAAATAGATTCATCTACAAACTCGCATCAGCGTCCGTCACACGTCAAGGGAAGATGGAAAGGGAGAGAATGAAGCCTTTTGTATCCTCCCCCCATCAAAACGAACCTCATTCAACGAATGTCTGAGGTAGTGTCAGTCAAATCACATTAGCCTATGAAACCGAGTCCCGCTTTTAACTGTCAAAAGATTCACGATGGAGCACACATGTTTCTACTTTCTGACAGCAGATGGAATATTATCATTGATTTGACGAGTCAGACACTTACACGAGTCGAAGCCAAAGGTTTAAATTTAGAATAAATTTCATTACTTGCTTTTACATTTTTTTTCTTAATTTACGAATTGGGAAAATACAAGCATTTTGATTTTTTTATATTTATTTGTTTTGTTTAACTTTAAAAAAAAAGTGAATGTTTTAGGTTATTACGATTAATATTTCAAGTCGAGGGCAAAGCGGATAAGACCATTTGAAGTCGTTGGTTTAACAGTCGTACGACAGAGGTCTTTCGTTGTTCTTTGAAAATTTTCTATTATTTTCAATTCGAATTTAAATATTTATAAGGTAAACAAGGTTTCGATGAATTGAAAATTTGAATTTTTCTTCTAATTTCAAAACAAAATACAACTCCAGATGTTAGAAAAGAAACTGTTTTCATGAAATAATTAATTTCTATTATAAATTTAATTAATTCGAAAAATTATTAAAAAATTTCCAACTTGGGTTTCCTTTTATTACTTTTGGGAGTAAGAAAACTCGAATTCCCAGATAAAAGTCGCGTTGAAAAATGTCAAACGTTTCTGACGTTTCTAAAAGGAATTTTTGGATGTTGTAAAGATGAAAGGAGCAAAAATTTGTAATATTATCAAAAGAATTTTCTAATGTCCATCTCGGCATTGACGCGCAATAAAAATCCCCCTTCCAAAAAAAGAAACGTAATATCGTAATATTAAAAAAGCGAATACAAAATACGGCATGTTGAAAAATGTCTTTTTACTTCTTTTCCCTTTCTTTATATTTCTTTTGTATTATTTTCTGTTTGTTTCCTCTTTTTTATTCGGGGTTTTCGAGTTCAAACAAGTGGCATTTGCTGCAAACAAATGCTCGACTTCATCTACCGCAATGTTCCGAGTCCCACATCAGTTAGCTATCGGTGCAATCAGCAAATGTCGTTTGCTGTTTGGAACCAAGTCCACGTTTCCTCCCTCTTTACCCGAACCTTCCCAACCTCACTCCTTTTCCTCCTTTCAATTTAGTTAAAGTCTCCATCATTCCTCGCGTCGTATTTGCATCAAGTGAAGCGATCGTGAAAGGCAAAGCGAATTCAATGGATGTGCAACGCGAGCCCAGTCCAAAAAATAGACTAGAAAGAGGCCGATGCTCAAGTGTGAATAGTATCTGGGTTTACGAATAGGAAACCTCACTCACACACCATGTTCTTTAACGGTGACTACCGAACGGAAAGAAAGGAAAAAGAGAAAGAGAAAAAAAACGAAAGAGAAAATCAATATATAGAAGCCAAATGAAAGTCGAACACGAGCCGTGAATAGACCAGAAAAACGAAATCAAAAGCCAAAACAACTAACGTTAAAGGAATCGACTTAACGTTTTTCTCTTCCGAATTTTGACGCCAGATGACGTCACGCGACGCATTTCTTGCACAATTTTACGCCATTACTATTCGATGGTATCGAAAAGTGCAATTTTAATAAAGTATTTGGAAAATCTTAAAAATCTACTCAGTAATAAATTCGATTTTTTCATTTTAATATCGCGAATGGGAAATAAAAGATTTTTATTTTTTATTTTTCCATCTGATTTGGTTATGCCGAGAGTCGCGAGATCAATATGAGATTTAATTTGCATTGACGACGTTAACTTTTGATCTTAACTTTATCAAAGATAAAGTCGCGTCGCACGAAACAAACGATTTAAAATTAAAAAAAATTCTGGAAGACGTGGAATTCGAACAATCGTCGAAATCGGGGAATCAAAGAGCGAATTAGTAAGAAGTCGTCACAGTTTTCGGTAAGTAACCGCTTGTTGGGTTTCGTCAGGTGCGAGCGTACGACAGAGCCCTTGAGCGTAAATCCACACGACTCGATGCAGCGAGAAATCGAAGTAACGCTACGTCGCGCTTAAAAGTGAAGCGTCGTCGAAGTGTGCGAAGTTGAGTTGTTGCGCTCATTAACTCGCATCGCTTTGAAGGGTCGCGGCCTCAATTAGGAAGGGAAATTGTCCTCTGCCAGGCAAAGAGATGTGGATTTTTGTCGTCTGGTTCGGACGTGCGCGAGGTATTGGAAATCGCGTTCTGTTCAAATGTTTTAAGAGTTAAAGAGAGACTTTGAAGAAAAGAAGCCGTGCCAATTACTCGGCGTTACGGGGCTGCCATTTGGCCGTTATCCGAGAGTTTGTTAGTGGATACGTTGTAAGAACTAATGAAGGGAACGGGAAAGGCGTGTGTAGGAAGTTGCGGATAAAGATTTAAAGGATTAGAGTCGCTGGTGCATAAAGAAAAGAGTAACAAGTGCGGCTAATGGCGCACTAATTGATTGTGTTGGTTTTCTCGAAAAGATGATTTTTGCTCGCGAGAGGTCGGTTTTAAAAATACGTGCACGTGTGACGAGTGAGAATGCGATATCTCTTTTTATGCACGACCCGACATCGAAAGAAATAAAACAAAAAGATAAATAATTGCCCTGTTTTTATATTTGTTTATTTCTCTGCGTTTTAAAAGCGACGGAGATGGTGAGACTCGAGCTAATATATGGCATTAATATGAATGAGTAATGCGTGGCCATTGCCGAAATGATGAGCTCGAGATGAACTTATGCGAGCACTTTAAGAGGGAAAGTGCATGGAATCATTTTCCATACTTTGGTAAGGAAAAAAAAGAATAGAAATAAAAAAGAGGGGTAATTCCATCGCGCAACACGATGAAAGTGGAGATTTATTTTTCCTTTTTCCTCTCGGCTTATAATTTTCATGTTGTTGTTGCCGTGGCAACCGCGGATGGTGTTGTTATGGTAGAATTTTATTGGACCTGGTCCTGACAGACACTCTCCTCATCAAGCGAGTGTCATGAGCACCACGTATCTGTTATTAGACTGCAACATCAACAATAACTTTGCTTGCTTCAACATACACTTAGGAGTTGGAGTCCGATGCTTGACGGACCGACAAGTGGCCGCTCCAGCGCCATCTGCCGATACTCTCACTCTTCATTCGACTGAGGGTGTCAATTGTTTTCTCAGCACGACATCCTTAAGCCGAGATTTTCGTCCGAGGCCCCTGCGCTCGTAGCCAAACCGAGACCTCGTTGGGATTAGGTGAGTGCGACTCTGACTAACCGAGTTATATCGCATTTGCAGCGTGCGAGCACTCGGCTTTCCAGACTGGATTTAGCGGCCAAATCCACGTTAGCAGCAAAATGCTATTGAAAATGGCTTGTCAAGTGCAATAAAAGTAATAAATTATTTTCACTACATACATTCGCAGTCATTAGAAAGTGTTGATGGTGATAATAACGAGGCAAATCTATGAGTATCGATTCGTTTAAATGCGATCGTCGATTCTAGAAATTCCCCTTTTCGCATATTTTCCAATTTTTTTTTTTTTAAATATTCCAACCGCCAAATCTTCCTGGGTTCTTTAAGAAGAAGTGATTTAAGATCGTCGTCGTTTCGGTGCTTTTCAACAATTTTTTTTTGAGTTTCAAAATATTTTAGCCCCACAAACGAAGTTGATTAAAGTAATCAATTCACCGACGATCGAACGTGGTCGAAATTGAATTAATTGGAACAAAACTTGACCAATAGAAAGTTCTTTTTTCTGCTTAACAGAAGCCAAGTCGAGAAACTAATCTAGAAGCGAAACGTAAATTTAATTTTCAACGTTCAGTTGTCCAAAAGCCTCTTAAGTTGAACTAGAAATGCATTGAAATTTATATGGAAATAAAGGGTTAAGAGTTCAGGTAATTGCCCTTGTAGTCTTTGCATCCGGCTTGAAATTTAATTGAATCAAATTCTTTGTAATGACCCTCTGTTGGGCATTGGGCTTTAGGCCTAATTTCTCTTAATTTACCATTTACAACATGCAATTTTACTTGATTTATGCTAAAATCTCTAAGGAATTATCTTCTACTTAGATCGCGAATTTTACTCTCTTTATTTTATATTTGATTTGATTTTTTTTCTATTTGTTATTCTTTCAATTTCAGATTCTCAAAAATTTTCTTTCTTGTTTAATGAATCGAATAGACATGGATAAAGAAAGTAGTTATTGAATTAGATCTTTTCTCTACTCAATATCGTTTTGTGTAAGGAAGTAAACTTGTCTGACTTCATTTATCTCTTTCATCTTTCGTAGCTACTGTAAAAGTTTTTTCAAATTTTCAATTTTTTATTTTATCTATAAAATTGATTTTTGTCCCCTCCCAGAAACGTTTTTATTTTCTTTTGAAAAGCAAAAAAAAAAAAAAAAATTATTTTTATTCGATTTTTTTAAATAAAAAAGTAATTTCAAATACAGCAAAGAAACAAGATTTAAGAATAAAAACAAATTGTCGTTGTTATTTATCGATGGTGCCGAAGCGAAGCTGTCGATGGCGTTTTAAGATGACCCCGAAAAAAATCGTTGATCCGAGGACTATGGCGGCCAAACTCACTTACGGGGAAACAGAAAACACTTGGCTTCATTTTTCACTCGCTCGTGTAGGTGTCGAAGGTTGAATGGCGACCCTTGGAAATTGATTCTTCCCCTTTTTTAAAACGCACTCAACTCCACCTTTGTCTACAAATTGTTGCCCGTGTATGGAAGCCGCGAAGTGACGTCATCATTCCCAGATGGGATTCGAGAACATTTATGTGTTGGGTTGTGGAATTTAATTTTCCCGAAAAGTTGATCACGAATGTTGAATCGTATTCCGTGAGAAATGGGAAGAGAAGAGATGATTGAATTTTCAGAGACGAAGATGGCGGACCGGAAAGTGGGTGCGCATGAATTATTTAAAAACGGGGTAACTTTAATTTCTATTTATAGTAGTCGAGGTGTAATAATTTGTTGCGGAAAATGTAGTTAATTAATTAATTTTAATTCGTAAATACGAGCAGGCTTGATTTATTGACATTATTTTTATTTCATGCAACGTCCGCCTCGGTCCACCTAAATTTACTGGCTTCGGCATAATGCATTCGAGTAGCACTTTTCAACTTTAAATATTTAACAAAGTTGCTAATTATATTTATTTGAATTCTTTTAGCTCCGGAAACGTCCAAGAATTTTCTCTCGATTTTAAAATTATTGGAAATCAACTTTTGTTTAATGCCACGAGCGATTTCCTTTTTAATTAATTTACGCACTTTGGAATTTAATTTATTTATATTTTTCTTTCGATCGGTGGATCGAGGCCGTTTTTATCCCTGCGCTGTATTATTTGTAGTAAAAAGTCGGGTCGTGATTGCCCATGAGATTTGAGCGAAGGAGATAGAGGCAGGGATGATAGCGGAAGAATGGAAGAGCCAAGTAGCGTCATCTAATTAAATTAGGTGTTTGGCTTCATTTTCTGGCCCGTTGGATGACCAGGCGGGCAGAAAATGGCGCCCAGTGCAACGAGGGTCGCCTAATGGACTTTGCAGCAATTATTTCTCTTTAAGAGAAGAGAAGTGGAATTTTTGCAATTTCAACTCGTATTAGATAATTAAAATGTTGGAAGGGTTAAGTAACCAAGATGGATTCCTCAAACAGCTGCCTGCACCATACGATTGCAATTTCTTTCTCGAACGAGACAACGAGATGGAATGAAAAATAGCGCGATCGACAACTCGGATTAATTGATATCGAAACCTAAGTCATTGTAAGCCGATTATTCTTTTTGGCCACCATCGTCATAGTGATACCACCGTTCTAGAATCTAATTTCGTTAAATCCACTTTTTACACCTCTAATTGTAGCTAACAAAATTCGTCTTTTATTTTCCCGATAAATTATTTAAGGAGACTGCGAATAACAATTTTTTTTCTTTTCTATTGTGGTTATTTACTCTCGGCATCAGCAGAAACGGTCGTGTGGAATCAGTGGCGTATTTATTCTAGCAAGTGCTGCAGCTGTTATAATTGAAGAGACGAGCGAGATTCGACTCAAAGACTTGTTCTTTCTGCAGACCAATTCTTCTTCCTTTTCATTCCATCCGTGAAGTCGTGATTGGTTCGTTGCTTGACTGCATCAACCTGATAAACTAACTATCTTACTTGTCCACTGCTCACTTAAAGTTGAACTCGGCTTTCGTAATCCAATCAAAGCATCTCCATTTAACCTCGTAAGTGACAAAATTAATATCGTTATTTTTTTTTTCGGGATCGTTTTAACGTCACAATGCAAATGCACGATTTATGAGTGCATCAAATGCACTTCTTTCTCTGCGAGTGAAAGCTACGCAAGCATTTTATAGTTTCTCATTTTCTAACTGATGCAAATCCCTTTGGCAAATGTTTTTACATTAGATACTTGTTCGCTATTTTTTTTTTTTTTATTTTTTTCTTATTTCAATTTTTTTTAACCTACGACAATTTGGTAAATTCGGAGTTGAATGTTTTTCACTTTTACGACTCGAATAAATTTGTTTTATTTTTTATTATCTATTCCAATAGAAAACAAATTAGTTTTTTTTTATTTATTTTTTTTTTTGAGAAAATATTTTTAAATGAATTATCGAATTTTTTCCTCGTCCGCAAATTCAACCCTTTCGACGCCATAAATTGTTAAGAAATTTTTTTTAAAAAAATTGATAAATTTTTATTTGTCGTTTTGTATACTTAACCTAAAATTTAGAATTTCACAAAACATTTTTATTTTACAAATTTAATTTTTTTTTTTAGATTGGGAAAAGCAAATGTTGACTCGAGTTAAGTTTTTGAAAGAAAAATGTTTACATTTTAAAAATTGAAAGCAGCACATAAATGCTCGACTGACTACCATTAATAGATAAATGGGTTCCATTTGCAAACAATCATTTCAAGAGAAGAAAAAAAAAAGTTGATTAAAATCGAAAAGATGACTAAAATACATTTCGGTCAGTTGAAGTGTTTCTGGTTTGCGTAACCCAAAAAAAGCATCGAATGTGAGGCTTCTATTTAAATTCAAATGAATGTGATGAGAAAAAATACTCTTCGAAGCATTCGGTTGTCGCGGTAACGAAATTTCTTTTCAAGAGTTTGTTTTCAATCGAGTTGGATATCACCAGGTGAAAGTTATTGGAGATTAATAACGAAATGTGAGATATTTGTTATTGATATTCTTGTAATATCAGTAAAAAAAATTTTTATATTTTTCTTTGCGCCATCTGGTGGCAATGGGTTGAATTTTTTCTTATTTTTTTCGATCGTTCAAAGATTCCCAATTAAAGTCCAGTGTGCTGTAGAGGAAAAAGAGGAGAAAAAAAGACCATATATGGACTTCTTTTTCCCTTTGTTTTTTGTTCGTCTGCACGTGATGATTGTGGCCTGTGGGACCTCTTGGGGGTCGTTAGGAAAAGATGGTGGGCATTGAGTTTTCTACCCTTTGAGATTTTTTTCTTTTTTTTTTTTTATTCGTCTAAAGTTTTTTTCCACTAACCACCAGGTGCAACAGAGTGCACCTTGATTTAGTTTGGAGTAGCCATTTTACGTGTCAGGGGTCGGTGGAAAGCCGGAAAATAAGAAATTTATAATTGATTGAAGTTTGCATAATTAAAAGGGCATTAATTTTGTGATATATTTTCATTATAAAAATAAATTTCCCATTAATTATTTCTTAATATTGCATTTATAAATTTTAAATGATTTCATAAATTATTAGCGGGTTAAGTTTTTGTTTTGTTTTGTTTTGTTTTTTCTAACTGACATTTTAGATGGAGTTCGAAGAAGTATTATTGACTCTTGTTGGAGTGAAAGTTGTAAATATCCAGGCCAAACGCAGTGAAAATTTAATGGCTTAAAGGAGACAATACGAATCGTGTCGTTTTTTTTTTCTAGGGGGAAATTATAGCATTTAAGCAGAGTCGAGAAATAAAAGTCAATTTCGTGTAAAACGAATCAGATAAACCCAACCGAGACAAGATTTCATTTCTCAATTATAATTGGCAAATCTTCAAATTATTATTTTTTTTAATAAAAAAAAATTAATTGAAAATTTTCATTATTATTTTTTCAATGGAAAACAGTTCACTTATCCCCGACGGACTTCGAGTCTCAATACAAATTTCCATCAGAATATTAAAGCAGGTAGTCCCTAAACGAATTTGCAATATAAATCACTGGATGAGTCTTGTTAATGGGATTGTAAAAGTAAAGGATTTTCCAATTGTGTTATATACGCAATTGGAAATTGCAAAGTTCTGATTTAATTGAAAACTAGAAAATAAAACTTAGCTTCAAAAACAACTCGTTCGTTACCCGGGGAACCTTGATGTAAAAAAAAAAAATATTTTAAGTTTTATCACTCGGAAAGGAAAGATGTAAGATAATTGAATTTGGTTGTCATCTCGGGAAATTTTCGGATTAAAAAAGAAAATTACAATTGACACAAGATAAATAATTTATGGAATATTTTTAAATTTTGCATGAATTTACGAACGTGTTGGCACTAAATCCCAAAGTAACTCGAGTTTCTCACGAAAAGGGTCGTCTTCGAAATTAGTTATACATTATTAACTACTTTTGTAGGAAGAGAAAATAATTATCACTATTTTGTATTTTTATGGCTTTTATTTATTGGTGAGAGCGAGAGAAAATGGAGAGGACACAACCACTGATAAGCTAGACAATAAAAGTTAAATTTGAGGCCCATTATGAGAAAGGGGAGTCTCCTAGGATGATCTTTAGATGCGAAATCAATAGTTGCAGCAATGCTCTTAACAGCACTGTTAATACAAGTTAACTTGTGTCTCCCGTCATTACACACTCTCCGCCCACTCTTCTCCCAAGGCCTCCGACAAACTGGGCTTCGGTATCCCCTCACGCCATCTGGTGTTGATAACCCACGAGCATCAGCAGATCACGATGATGATGATGACGATGATGTGACGAGGTGACTGATGACTCCAGCGATGACTTCTTGCAACAAGCGAGTGCAAATGTTTCCAAGATGGAGGAGCAGAGGTTAGCCACGCCTTATTCGTGTCCAGACCGATGTAAGATCCGAATCTTCATTTATCTTCGTTTTCAGGGTCGATCGTATCGAACCTTTCCACTCTTTCAAAATTAAAATTTAAAGAAAAAGTCTGGATTAAAAAAATAAATGGGTGGATTACGAGTTTGGAGAACGAAGGGTTGAAACTCGGTAAAAAAGAAAAAAAAGTTTTCTAAGGAAAAGAAATGCGAGGAAAAAAGCCGGAGGAAAAGGGAAGAAAATCTCGACTTGCAGCCCAAATTGGAAGAACAAGAACTCTCGTTTAAAGACACTGCGGTATAAGCCATGGGCTTCACCGGAGGGAGATGGATTTTACGTTCCCCTCGGAAGCGAAAATAAAGTGGTCTGAAGAAGCACTAGCGTTAAAAATTCGAGCCAAATACGGACCGATGCAATTTTTTTAAAAAAAATGTATAATATATTCGAAATGGGTGACGTCACGCATCTCTTGGCATCATTTATGCTCGACGTAAACTTAATTTTAATGCCGGGGCTATTAAATTTCAATCTATTTCGATGAATAAATGCAGAAGTAAATTTGAATTTTTATACAAACAATTTGGTGTGCGTACGTAACGACGAGCGAGTCCGTCGAGACGAATGGAGATCGTCGCATCGACCGGTGCGTGGCGCCAGAACGCAGTTTCTCCGGGTTGTCACCTGGTGGCAACTTTTTCAAATTGCCTCTCATCACGCTAGACGTGGACAGCAACATTTATTTTAATTAAAAACTCGCGACTAAAACTGACTCACGGGCGGGAGGAGGGAAAGTTCGTGATCCAAGATCACGACAAGTGAGCATTAATGGACCCCCCATGTCGCATACCGTATTGAAACACGTCATTCGTAATTACACTATCACCTCGAATAAAAAAAAATTGAAAATAAAAAGGAAAACGAACGATCTAATTTCAATTTTTTTTTGTTTTATTTGTATTTTTTTATAAGACTTAAATGGCTTTTAATTATCTTTTTTAACTGACAAAGAAAGCGGTGTCGTTTGAGTTTCGTGTGATTGCTCGAGGTTAGACGATAAGAAAAATAGAAGGTAAAACAGGCCTAATGCGACTTTTAAGGGTAAATACTCGACATGCGCTGCAGCCGACGTTAAGGCGGTGCTTTTGATTCTGTCTTGAAGAATGCGCGATCGGTAAACGAGTTCTCGAATTAAACGGGTGTTGTTTAGATTCGTTTTATTTTTCAAAAATTTTATATTTTTATGTTATTTTTTTATTTTTGTGCAGGACCATCGTTTTGGGGTCTGATCAATCCGGAGTGGAGCCTGTGCAACAAGGGACGTCGACAATCTCCTATTAATATCGATCCAAATAAACTGCTGTTTGATCCTCATCTGCGTTTCACGCACATTGACAAACACCGGGTGAGTGGAAATTAAATTACTCGTTTCGGTCGTGTATTAAATTATTGAAATAATTTGTTTTAATTTTTTGATGAATCGGTGGCCAAGTTGCGGTTTCAGCTAAACGAAACGTGCTAAGAATATAATTTCTGACGATTTGTTTTCCTCAGCTAACAAATGGGATTAATGCAATTTTAATTAGCTTATATAATCCACACCAGGTGGTCCTTGTATCGCGTTTCTTGTGTTGCGGTCCGGTCCTGTCATTTCGCTTTCCTTAATCCATCTTAATTCGCGTGCGGTTTATTGACTCGTTTCCGCCATTCTTCCATACTGTGTGTTTTCTCTTAGCTCAGAGCAAAACTTAAAGCTTTATTGGTTGCTATTGGTTACTTACTTCTTTGCTAATTAGGTAGACTTAGCTTCGAATATCTTTGTGTAGCAACGAGCGGCATCCAGTGTCACTTTTGTTTAATAAATTTTTTCTTTTTAAGTTTAATTTTATCTCGCAAAATAATTAATTTTGTCTCTGGATGTATTGAGGGGATTAAAGGAAATCGGTTTTAAAAGTTGTTTTTTTTTTCTTGTCTTTTTTCTTGAAGTTTGTTAAATTTATATTTGTCCTGGGAAAAAGAATTTGGTGCGAACGTATTCAGGTCATGTCTGGTGTAGCGATGTGTAAATGGCGCCGTGCATCGTTGCCTGTGACTTTGTTATTATTGTGTTCTGATCGGTGACACGAGGTATGGGTGGAATTTCGTGGATTCCATTTTAAAAAGTATGGCCATTGACCCCCTTGGGTATGACCTTATGACAAATTGGTCCATCACCGATGGACGTGATAGAAGTGGGAAAGAGACAGGTTTTACTTTGTAACAAATAAACACTTGGGACTACAAAAGAAATATTTTATTTTACAAAAATTTAAAAAGAAAATGAGAAAAAAAAAAATTATTCCGTAACAATATCGTCTTCGTTGATTCCGAAAATCCCATTTTTCATTGATTTTCAAATTTTAAATGATTTTTCGGTCAATGGGTTGTGTAAACAGTAAACAAATAAAGGATGATTTCCCAATCGAAATTGATTTTGGGGAGGATTTTTGCTTTGATTTTCCACATGTACCGATGCTGCAACTGAAAAGTAAAATAAAACCAACGAGGAAGTTTTTAAAAAAATCCCTCCGGTATCCAAAAACCATAGCATTCGTTTCTCAATATATGCCCTGTTGTGTGTACCTGTTTTTTCCACTGCGCGTGCGCACTAGTTTCCAACCTTATCAGAAAATACCGAAAAGCTTCTTTAAGTTCGGTCCATTGTCCCTCCCGTCTGACGATTCTATATATTTTCCTCACTAATTTTTAAATATTAAACATTTGCGGTTGCGCACTTTGGGCCGAGTATTTTTTTTTTTAAATAAAAAAAAATTTATTTTACGCATCGTTGAACTTTATCCCACGCAAGATTTATTATTAATTTGTTGTACACTCTCGGGTACGTTACGCGGGAGAGTTGAAGTTTGTTCCTCTCGTCATTATCAGTGATGGAAGAGTTTTTGAAAGTTGAAGGAAATATATACAAAGTTTTGCGTCGTTTAATGTCTTTATTTCACGGGAAACGTGTTTCGCGTTGTTTTTTCTCTCTCTCTTCATTGATCCTGTCGTAGTCTCTTCCCTTGTTAAATTTGATAAATCACGGACTCTGTTTTCGTGCTAATTGAACCGTCCATCTTTTTATGCGAAGGATAATTTCATTCTTGGCGTTCCACATTTTGTTTTTTATTAATTGCCTCTAATAAATTCTCGTAAAACACGTTTTACTCATATTTTTAATATTTTATTCGAACGACAAATAAAAATGAAATATTTAAACAAAGTCAATAATTTCACCTTTAATTCGGAATAAACACAAATAACGTTTCAGAAATTTAATTTTTTTTTTCTCCAACGGTTACAACACGAAAAACATCAATCAAACATTTTTTTCCACTCATTTTTTTCTATTCCCTTGTTCTTTTTCGAGAGAAACACAGTCGGAAAGAGGATTGAAGATTTCGAGAAAACGTGTTGCACGTGACTTGTAGCAATGGTTTGGATGCAGATAGGGTTAAGACTGAAGCCGGTTTCGGTGGCCTCAGCTGCACATCCATTTTCTAATGAGCAAAAAATATAGGACTCGCTGCTAACGTTTTCAAGGCTACTTAATACCTTATTTATTCTGTTAACTGAGGCTCGCACGAGAATGGATAATGTGATTTATTCGCATCAACTCATAAATATTTATCGTCGTGTATTCCTACCATTCGAGCACGTTCTCGCTAGTGATTAAAACTAGTTCACTTGCAACTTAATACAAATATAGAAAATATTTAGTGCCGCTGCCGTAGGCAAAAGGGAATGGAAAAATGATGGTTAAGACAGTGGAAAAGTGCAGCAGTGAGTAGAAAATGCTTTCCACATAATGAATCCATAAATAAAGAAGTAGATGCCATAAGTTTCTCTTTTCTCATCCAGAAGAGAAGAGAGAGAGAGGGTTTAGCGAAGAGTGTGTTTGTATTCACGCTTGAGGACGCAGCTCCGTCAACTGCATGTTGAGGTGCTCGCTTGTGCCTTTCCAGGTGGCGGGGTCGGTGCGGCCAGAGGAATTTTCCTATTCATTGCCCGGTTAATGGTCTAATTCATTTTTCTATAGTGCATTTCATTAGGAGATTAAGGGCCGCCTCGTGGCCGTGCACTGAAACTAAGCACTATACTTTTCAATGTCTTTTCTTCTCTATCGCACTTGAAAATTGTTTGTTTTAAGACTTTTTTCCCTTTACTTTTAAAAATACTAAAATCAGCATATTTTGATTTTTTTTTTAAATGAGGTCGAATTGAAGTCTTCGTCAAAATTTTTTTTTTTAATGCGTCGAAAATTTTTCTCAACAATTTTTTTTCAATTTTTGAAACTCGAATTTCAATTTGCTTTAATAATTCACCGTATAGTTTAGTTCCATTTTGAAATTATTCCGAGGGTTTTAATTCGATCGAAAAGCGAACGTCCGCTTTAAGGTCTCGCTTAAAATTTCAGATTTATTTATGTTTTTGAAAAACTCAACAAATCACGCGTAGTTTAAATACAATATATAAACGAAATGTTTAATGTAAGAGTTTTGGTCAACTTTTATTTACATGCGTTTCCATTTCGGATTCACTCGGGTTTGCACGTTGCCGCGGAAACAAAGCCCTTCGAGCTGCGACTAATGATTGATGGGTGATGGAAAGAAAATAGGGGCAGCGCTAAATAAATAATTAAAACTCACTTCTCATATAAATTGAGTGTTTGTTTTTCTTTTTTTTCCTAATCCTAATAACCGTTTGTTTTGATGAATAAAAAGCTCATTATCGAATAAATGATGAACGTGGTGCAGTCAGGTGTAATCAATGGAAAAACATAAGTTGCTTTCTCTAACGCCGCACCTCTCATTCACTTTTATCTGGATTTTTTCTTTCTTTTTTTCACTTTTTCTCGCCGCAATTCAGTCTATCTCTCTATGGATTAAATTTAATGATAGCGATAAGGCACGAAAAGATACATCAACTCAATAAATTTTCACCAAAGTTTGCCTTTTCTGCGACTCGATAAAGAGGTCATCGCGTATTTCTATTATTAGTATTGTTGTTGTTATCATTCTTCGTCGCGATTTTTTTTTTAAATAAATTCGAAAATGTTTTTTTTTTTAATACGAAATTTGTTTTTGTTTTGCTTAAAAGGGTGTAAACGAGGGGATTGGGTGGAGCGAGTGTGAGTGAAATGAAGCGAAACAGGGTCAGGAAGTGAGTCAAAACATAATTAGTTTTATCCGAGCGTTTCACGTTCTCGGTGACAGCGCCAACTATGGAGGAGTTGGCCAACTCAGAATGATTGATGAAGCATTGAAAAAAGTGGCTTGTCAATTGTTTCATTTTTTTTTTAACCCTCAACTCTTCAAAAACTTTACAGACCTAACAGGCATTCGAAGCAATTCTAGAAAAGGGCATTAAGGAGAATAAATAAATTTTTTTTTCTCCTTCATCTTTTTTTTTTTTTTTTAAAGTTTAAAAACGCTGCAAAAAATATTGATTACTTGTTGATCCGAGGAGGAAACTTTGACCTAATGATAGAGAGGGCGAGTAAAAAAAAATTAGAATGGAAAAAATAATTCTGTTAGAATGAACTTGAGCGAATTCAATTTTTTTTTTATCTTTTTTTATATAAAGACTCGATGAAAAGTTTAACACAACGTCGAAGTTGAAAATCAGTGTGAAGACATCGGAAAGGGAATTAGAGGCCCGAGTTTGTGCTTCGGGGTAATGAAGTTGAAACGAGGCTTAGCTGTACATTTTAAAGAGGGCGGGGAATTGAAAAATTGCAACTAAAATTCCCTTCCTGGATAAAGACTTGGAAGAAAACAACGATATTTTTTCTCCTTTTTTCTGCACCGCTGCCAACAACTGGCAACTGATGTTTACTTTGATTTTAGAGGAAGTGAATTGTTTTTATGCGCGGAGAACGTTATAAATTTATTTACTTAAGCTCTTTAAAAGGCTTAACTAAGCACACGATGGGCTGATTTTAAATAACTTTGGGGTTTAAATAATTTAAACGTATGAAAACAAGAGAATTCAAAAGATGATGCGTATCTTCTTCTCTCGATGATGATAGTTGAGACTTTAAGGGGAGCTGGTTTTATTGATTTATCTTTAATCAAATAATAAATTGGTAATAAAATTTGTAAAAAATTGGTTTAGTCAATAGTGTGGGGGGTTGGGTGTGTTCATTTGGTAATTGCCTTTATAATTATAATAGGAGGAAATGTTGATTCAAATGAGAGCCCACCAAACAACAACAGATGGTTGGCAAAGTGGCGTCTCAGCTGCGTTTTGGATGTGTTAAACTTAATTATATCACGAGCCGATTTTAAACTCATTTGTAAACATAATTCGAGTGAGCACCGCCTCTCGTGGCGGCTGAGTGTCATTAAGCAAATCAATGCAACTCCCAAAGACCGGCATCATCTTTTGCTTTACTCGGCGACATCTTGTGTCGGAGGTTACAAGTTTAATTTGATTTGATGCGCTTTAAGACTCCCGGACACTTTCGTTTTGAATATTCGATGCGTGTTTACTGTCGATAAAATTTCTCTCGAAATATTTTTTTAAAATATTTTTATTCGGACAGACTCGACGCTCGCCTACATTTTTGACTTAATTGAGGCGTTCTCGAAAATTCATGAGGAAAATGCTTTAATTATTAGTAATCTTTTGTAATTAGGAATCGTTAGGCGCAGTAATTAGATGAAAGGTGGTCCTACACGTATGAATTGATGCCTTATAATTAGGTCTTAATTAATTTCGACAAAATTTATCGCAATTGGAGCGCGCAAAAATGAGAAATTGCAAACGTTGTATCGCGATAAAATTGGAAAAAAGAAAGAAGGTGTCACGAATTTACGTTGTAACAATGTTTGTCGTGACTGTAATGAGAAACGCACTCGTGCCATAGGGACTGGCTACAAATTAAATTTGCTCACGGACAATTGCCAATTAATTAGCCTGATAAGAGCGGCGGCTTGAATTAAAGCGCACATCCTGTGTTGTATGCTGTTGTAAATTCATTAACAGTCATTCACGGTCTTTAATGTTTAGTTGAAGAGATTTTGGCCCGAGAAAAATATCGGGTGCGAGACCCGTGTCGTATTTAAATAGATTCCGTTTCTGATTTTTCTTCACGAAATAGGAAATTACGGCGAATTTCTCGACTAAAAATCTGCGTTCCGATGTTAACTCGAAAAAGAAAAACTCATACGGAAATTGGATTGTCGAGAAGTGCATTATTCCACTCGAGGTTTTTTTCTTGTTGTGGGCAGACTTAAAAAAGACTCGTCAGTGGACGACATTTCAATTCTTCGTTTCCCTCGGAAGTTGATTTAATGCGATTTTTAATTTTAAAATTAAAATTTTATATATTTTTTTTTACGAAAGAGGAATAATTTTAATTTTACTTAGTAAATATTTGAAGATGTTGATCCACTCCATTATACATCTTCCTTAAGTTCTTCCCGTCTCCCCCGCAGAAACTTTAATGACGTTCCTTTATGAGGGTCTTGTGGATGTGCGAAGATGGGGATGGTCGGGTGTCGTCGGTGCACCGGGAACCTTATCGAGTCGGCCACGGACGCAGAGAGACCCGCTAACTCATAAATCTTAAACCACTCAACGACTTGCAGTTTGCTGGAGAAAACGTGACGGCGTCCATTTTTGTTTTCATCTCGCCAAACTCGAACGTATACATTTTTCACGTTCGTATTATTTATTTATTTATTTCATTAATTGCGAGTCGAGGGTCATTGGCACATTAATTACAATGCGTAATTACGAGTTTGTTAGTTGTCGTAATTTGTCATGTGACTCGAGTATTGGGGCTTCGAAGGTGCCAGGTGTGTTCTCTTCTTTCATCGTTTATCACACCTGACATTCGCGATGACGAATGGCTCTCGGCGCTATTTGTTTCCCCTTTTATACCAGGCCCACCGATTTCTTCTCTCGCACCGTTCTCATCGTTTTTCTTATTGTTTCCAAATGACGTAAATGATGGAAAAGTGAGTAACGGATATAAAAAATGGGGCGAATTAATTCTTTTTATTTATTTTTCTTCTTTTTTTTGAACCGCGCACCCTAAATCAAGGTGAATGTGGACACGGTTTTGTTGTTTCATGAATAAAATACATTTTGTTTCCTTTTATTTTCGACTCGTAATTACTTTCCTTGTGATAACCATTTATCAAAAGGATAAATTTGTGCGTTTTACCTTAATTAAGTCGTGGAAAGGATGTGAGGTGGAACGGAAATTACGGTCAAATACTGGCTTATAATCGTCATTAGTCATCGCGGGGTGGCGTGGACTCGGAAGTTGCTTTTTCCACTTTCGCACCATAAAAACATTGTAACTCTTTGTAATCGCGAGGGAATTTCGCTACACCTCGGTCGAAAAGTTAACAATCTTCTCCCTTCATTTCTATCGTGACAGTTTAGGTATTTCTCCTGAGGAAAAAATTGCGATCGTTTTTAAGTTTGTGGTCTTTTTATTTCACGTATTTTTATTGCCCAGTCTGAATTCGGTGATTACCCAAAGGATCTGTTTTTAAACAGTTTTCACGGGGTACAAATAAAAATACAAGTTACGACTAATAAAAGCGTACGCTTTTCATCTTTTTAATTAATTTTTTTCTTTCAATTTTCTAATTGAGTTAATTTGTCAATCGAGTTTATTCCAACAATTTGGATGACAGTTCTTTTAGCTACGGTTAAAATGTCAATTAGTTTAAAATTTCCCTCGTCTTCGATGGCGCATTCATCGAGTTTAAAGTTTCTGATGTTTGGATGAATGTCATGCGAAAGGGTTGGCGAAGAGAAGGGAGGTTAGGGACATTTTAAGAGATTACTTGTTTCTTATGTCGTTCATTGTCGTTTAATGGTGACCCAAATTAGCATTAATGAGGGCAAAGCTGCAAAATGTGCAAACGAGGGCGTCTTCGTTGGGGTACGCGAGTCGCCATCTCATTAATTAAGACATTAATCCGTGATTTTGGGGTGAGCAAACGTCTCGCATGTATCGGAAAGGAAGAAAAGTGCCAATTAACTCGGATTTACCATCCTCCCGATGGTCAAGACGTCGAGACACCTGACATTTTTCTTCGATGCCGTAAATTTTTTTTTTTAATATTAACTCGTTTAAAATTCAGTGGAGAAACCCCGTTTCCTTTCTCTTATTTTTTTTCCTGCTAAATCAATCCCGTCCGCCATTGGAGATTTTTCACTTTGAAATTTTGTCGTGGAAAAGCGTTCCAACATTTTCTTCTCTCTTTTAATTCTTTCTCAATTTGCATTCATGGAGCAAAGGCACAACGTGAGCAGTATAAAAATTACGGCCTTAATTTGCACCGAGGCTCGTTCCTTCTCTCTCTTTCTCTCACTTTTCTCAACGTGCGAAGGAATAGGGAAAGCTCGATACTCTTTCTTCCTCTCTCTCACTCTCGTCTCCATACCTCGCTTCCCCTCATTCCCCCCATACTTTCTCAGGGGCTGTAATTGGGTCGTTTTTAATTTCGTCCTGGCTCCTGCCAAAAGCTACCGTAGCAAGAAATAATCCTCTTCTGAATTTTTAGAGAGTATAATGCACCACTGGCATTTAATTAGAATAAAACAAGATGGAGTATAATAAAATAAGGCGATGGGAAAAAATTGCCAGTAGATTTTCTAACATTTTTTCTTTTTTTTTAAACGAACGAAAATGGAATTTAAAGGTAAAATTTTTTTTTCTTCAGTTTATCGAATGGTTTGTGTTTTCGTTTCTTTTGTGAGGCGAGTTATTGCGGTAATGAATTGTACTGCGCGATTCGTGTGGATTTGAAATTTTTTTTTTTTTCTTAAGAAATGTGTATGTGTGTGTTTGGGTCGGCGGGGAGAGGGTATGGATGGAATTTTTGTTGCGCTTTTCTTTGCGTAATTGATTATCCTTTTCGCACATTGCTGCAATTTGGAGCGGGTTAAGGTGGCACTCGTAGTTTGAAAAGCGAGAGACTCGAGATTGTGAGAAGAGTTTTTAAGAGCGAGACTCGTCGTCGGTTAATGAGTTTTAATATTTTTCATTGAAATTTGTGAGTGGCTTCAATTTACAACGCGACGCTTAACACGAATTCATTTTGTTCGTGATTCATTTATAATTGAATTACGCGGTGAAATACTTTATTACATTGGTCACGTTGTGTTAAATACCTTCCTGACTTAACTCGGTTATGTTAATTTTATTTATATCATTTTTACTTGTTGAGAATGCGTCGAATTTATATTTTCAATTTCCAAATTGTGTGCCAATAAATCTCGTGTGAACTCGACACAAATAAATTTCTGGGTTGATTCGAGCTTAGTTATGCCGTGTCACACCAGGGTGCGAGGTGCTTTATCGGGCGCCTTTAAAACGCGAGGATAATCAAATCAAGGATAACGAACCTTCGAAAGTCTGTCTTACTGTGTGGAGCTTCGATTACCTGAAATAGCGTCGTACATGGGATGATCAGAAATTCAGTTAATTGAATACCACCGAGGAAGCGACATAAGTTAATGATATGTGCGTAATGCATGCAGTAATTGGTCATTTGGTTAATTGCACTTTTATGCATTAGAGACTTCGCGAACCTATAACTTACAAATTGCGCGTTAATTACTCGTCAGATTTATAATTCATAAGTCAGAATCTCCACAAAGGCGCCATTGTTTTGTCAATGTCAGTTCATGCTAACTAGAGTTTGTATATGATTTAAAACAGAGTTCGAGTTTAATTCGTGTTGATAAAACCACCTTACGACATTCAAAATGGCTGCCAAAAACAATTTTGTACTTTGAATGCGAAACAAAGCAATTGTTCTCCGTTAAAATTTATTCTGTTTGACTTTCTTTCTCTTCGTTTCTTTGCTTTACAAAGGTGTTAAGCAAAGTGCTGAGTCGCTCATTGTTGAATTAAATGATGGATGACGGATTCTACGGTCAGCATTTGAAAATCGTTGGAGACGAGACAATTTCTGGGAGAAAAAAAATTGATGAAAAGTTCTCTGCGGGGTTTTTATTAATAATTCAAATAAGGAAAAAAATTGTTATTCTAGGTATTAATCAAAATTCTAGTTTTGCTTTGTGTATGTACGGCGACTCATCTTTCTTTTCCTTTTATTTCTGCAATTTGATTGCGTTAATGACATCGTTTTTGGCATGTGTTTTTATTCTTTGTTTCTCATCTTCCTTCTCTTATTTGCTTTTTTTCCAGTTTTTTTTTTTTTTTTTTTTTTGCTGACTTTGCACACGAGAGAATGCGGTAGAAGCATGTCACGTGATAATTCATCTTCCGCCTTTTTAAAATCCATCCCATGTTTCAATGCGCGGGGTTTAATGGGAAAATGTCGCTGGGAATGATGCGCGCGTTGGTGCGTGGTAGATGACGTCATGGTCGAGTGCTCGAGAGGAGAGAAGATGATTAAAGATGGAGGAACCAAATGTGTAAAAGAGGAGTTTTGACTTTTTTTTATTTTATTTTAGTTTTTTTAAATTAGAAAAACGATCTTTCTAGGAATTTGTTGCTGTTTTGTTACTATAAATACCGTATTTTAATAGAAATTTTCTGATGTGGAAAATTAAATAAGGTTTTTAAAACTTTTTTTTTCGCCAAATTTATTAGTCGAGTGAATGATGAAAAGTTCAAAATTCCTATTTCCAACTGAAAATGAGGATTTTATTAATGGAGGAATTTTAAAAGAAAAAAAATATTTTTTTTTTTTGAAACCTGAGATAAAACAAATGTTAAAAAAAAATGTAGATTTATTCTATCGAAAGTAAAAGTTTGCTTCTGGTTTTTAGAAACGAGGCGAGAGAGGTTCAACCGAGTGTTAAACGAGGCGTTTTCGGTCGGTAATAAAACAAAGAATACGTGAAGATTTATACTTAGAAAGAAAAAAAACGGAAAAAAGAATTTGACCAAAAAAGAAGAAAAAAAATTTAAATTTTAACCCGTAATTAAATAATTTCGATTCGCATTCATTTGTCGATCCCATAAATGAATTTTATTTGCACGTTTTAAAAGTAGCAAAAAGTTGAAAGACGAAGCGGAAAAGATATTCGAACGATGAAAATTGAATACGATAACGTAAGGATGGAATGAAAGAGAGAAAATTGGCGAAGCGAACATTTTGTATTTAATTTACTGACGGGAGTGAGAGAAAAAAATTCTTTCAACCCATAGGGTCAATACCTTGGAGACGGGAATATCGCGAGATTTCGTTTGAAGTATCGTAAGTGTCGAATAAAGTGCTGGATATAAATATGTATGAATTCGTAGACGACGTTCTATTGAGTTTTTGCTCACATGTTTTTTTCTCTTTTTCCTTTATCTTTTTATAAGCGCATCAAATGTAGTGGTTGTCACTTTTGTTCATGGAGACGAACTCATATCTAATCTCATCAAATTCCTTTCAAAACCACCAATCCGGGCTTTTCTTGTCAGAAAATAATGTTCTCCTCGCTTGTCATGCTCCACCGGACTCGAGTGTTTCCCCTCTTCACCCATCAGATTTGTCCTCTGTCTCCGCTGGATACAGCATTGTTGTTGCGATGATAGGTGTCAGTATCGGTGAATGACATTTCCGATATTTTGAGCAATGGTCGTAGAATTCATTTCTGCCAGAAACTCGGGGCAAATCATTGTTTCCCCCCTTTTAACCATAGGTTATTTCCTACCGTCTGATTGGCTCATTGTGTTTTAACTTTGTTTCCTGCCTGGCTTTTCATCAAAACAATGAGCAATTTCGTCACCGAACTCGAGGGAAAGCTCACTTAGAAAAAAAAAAATAGGTACAAAGGTATATACACGAATGGACAGAAATGTGTGGAAAATATAATAAATTAATATGTAGTTTCTCGGTTTCGGTTTCACTTATGCGTTTCATCTACTTAAGTGTTTCGGTTTCAATAGTTAATAAATCCGGTGTAGAAAATAAATCATTATAGATTTAATAATAGTATTTTAGTTTGTTATATACATTATAACAGGGTAATACAGATGTAATGATTAACATATGAATAAGTTGAAGTAGACAAAATATAATAATGTTGTAGATTATATAGTCTTCGATGGTACCACAGGAACTCGTACAGATGGCGCTGGTAGCACCTGGTGACGGAATTGCTTATTCCATTCTAGCATGGGTAGAATAACGATGTCTTTACTCTATTTAAGATTGAACTAAAAATCATAGTAATTATATCTAATACAATAAAATAATAATAGATGAATAATATGATAAATAAATGATATGTCGATCAGGAATACTATTCTACAATTGCCCCCGTGATCAACATTATCAAAACGTATGCAAATCCCTGACATAGTGATCATGGTAAAATAAAGAAATTAATACAATTACAGTCTTAACCTTAGATTCTAATTATATATTTCCTATCTTCGGAAATATTACGTTCTAATACATAAGCCTTACCATGATGATTCGAATATTGGAAATGTTTAGGAGATTGCATATCTCTGAAAATAAAATTACAATTACACAGTATAATTATGGATCATAACTTATACAAATGTAATATCGTTCTCATTAAGTAATATTAAAATATAACATCTCAAAAAAATATTAATGACTTGGTTAAATACACTTCTTCCTAACCGATTAACATATATCTATTCCTTATCTTCAGGAATATAGATGATTATAAGATTAAATTGCTTTCATTCCAATCCAATGATCATGTACACTCGTCATGACCAATATTTCTTTGCTCTCTGGAATAAGAAAAATGAAATGAAATACACAAAGTTAATAATGTTAACACAAACAAAAAATAATATGATAAATAAACACAAGAAAGCTCCTGGCATAATAAAACGTATCGACAAAATATATATATTATTATTATTATCGATAATGCTGTATGCAATACGATTCCATTCTAATGACTTATTAGCGTTTATAGACGGATTCGAGTTCAAGCCATGCTACAACTACTTCGTTGAATTTCACAGATTTGATTGTTTGTACCAATTGCGTTTCGGGGTTATAAATCTTGTATCTCAGCGACTGTTCGCAATACCCAACGAAAATCCCCTTCCAATGATCTCTATTACTTCTATTTAATGCTCCATCGTCATGGCAGTAAGCGAGACACCCAAATCGTTTTAGATAATTGACTTTGGGATGTTTGTTGAACCATATATAATACGGCGTTTGTCCATGTAAAGTGTCATTCGGCGATCTATTTCTAATATGGACTGCGGTGTCCAAGGCATGAACCCAGAAACTTTTTGGCAAGCTGGAATCTCGGAGTAATAATCGAATCTTCTTCACGAGATCTTTGCATATATCTTCGATAGTGTTTGTATCCCTTAATGAATCTAATTGTAATTTGTTGCCGATAATTTTCTCCCTACGTAAATATTCTTGAAATTTCGCTCCTTCGAATTCCGAATTATTACTGTAATAAATCTTCTTTATTTTCGAATCCACAGTTGTCTCTAAGATTGATCTGAATTTGTGGAATTCTTCAGTCGCATCGCTTACTTCTAATAGCGGAATTGTCGTGATGTACCTACTATAATCATCGATTATCACCAAGTAAAACTGCATGTTATTCAACGATTGTGGTACTATTCTTCCCGTAATATCTAGGTATACCACCTCTAATAATGATGACGTATAAATCCGGTCAGATGTCAATGAGTCATGGGATTTGGTTAGATACTTTTCGATTTGTTTATCTAATACACATCCCCTGCAATACTTGATGTTGCCCGTTATCTCTATACGTGTTCTCGAAATCCTAGTTTCTAATAGTCTCCTGATATCCTCCTCAGGTAGGTGATTGGTCCGCAGATGCCACAAATGTAAGGATTTGTGCGTGAAATCTAATTTTTGGTCGGGTTGCTTCTGCGGAGAGACTTCTTCATGTACGGGCGTCACATCATTGGATATTACGTCTGAAGCAGATGCAGTTTCAAGTGGTGTCCATTCAGGTTTTGCTGAGGGATTTGATATAAATTTTAATTCCGATGTTAGTTTGTCTTCTGTCGATGTCGATGCTAAATCTGGCAAACTTAATAAATTCTCTAGTTTCATTTTTATTTGCGTATCCTTATTCGTCTTTGATTCTGTTGACACCGCTCCTGCTTCTTCTATAGGCTCAAGATAATCCTGTTTAGCTTTTTTCTCCTCAACACGTGGATCCTTTGATGAACTGAATCGCTGGCTACTATCGCGAGTTACTTCCAGTCCTGATATTCGGATCGGATTGAATACGAAATAATTGTTTACTTGCTTAACTGGAATAATATATCCCTTATGCGTTATCATAGTGGTACAACGCATCTCCATGTGTAAGGAATTATCTTTGTCTAATAAGTAATTTATGGAGACGATATTCGCACGCAAATTCGGGATATAGTAGACCTCCTTAAGTTCCAGTGCCCGGATCCTACTTTTATGGTCCTTGAGGTATAATTTCACGTTGCCTTTTATATGAATAGGAGTAGGTAACTTCTCATTTCCATAGAATACCTCAATCGGATTTATTTCGGTACATTGTTCGAATAAATTCAAATCTCCAATTACGTTGACTTTTATTACACTGTCTAAGATCCAAGCTCCCAGTAAATCGACGTTACGAGTCTGTATGTGAGAAAGACATAAAGGTAAGTGAATATAATCATAATTAATATCACCGTCGACACTGTCCTGTATGGAATTTGCATCATATTCGAATTGTGTGTGACCGTTACAATCATCAGGGTTATCTTCATTCGCAGTATTAGCTACAATGTCGGTGGTTTCGTTAATTGTTACTCGCGATTTTTCAATGTACACTGGGTTATCAGCCTCTTTTCCCATGTCAATGTTCCTATTTAACTCGATATCATCCTTTTTATTCGTTGCCGTAATTTGGATTTTCTCTGTAATGCTTGAACTCTCGCTTACGTTTTCTAGGTGGTCACTTCTATCAGCCGTCGTATCCCTGTTACGTGAATCATTTTCTAAACCGACGATTCGTTCTTCTATGGCTACTTTTATGTCCGGAAACATTCGAATAATTAAACTCAACAGGTCGATGATATAGTACAGCACTATTAGTGCAAAAACTCCCAACATGAACATCATTGCGGTATCCATTTTTATTTTCTATCCAAGGCCCGCTGTGTCACACAAGGTTTGTAATTAGCACTTGGTGACTCAATGGATGGTAACTACCCTCTGCTACCAATTGTGGAAAATATAATAAATTAATGTATATCAGAATTAAATGTCACCACTTATGTGATAAATTGTCTTGAGAGTTATTTCTAATTTATATCACATACGAATCTATCAATGTAGTTTCATCTACTTAAGTGTTTCGGTTTCAATAGTTAATAAAAAAAAAAAAAAAATCATTATAGATTTAATATACAGTGGCGATAAAAAAAATCTATCGTTATTAACGAGAATTTCTTGATTTTTTTGTCATGTTAAATTGTCGGGTGATAACGATAAATTTTAAGGGTGTATTTTTAGGTGTAGTACGCTTAAAGACGTGACGGAATTTTCAGTTGTTAGTACGGTGACAACCTTAAACCTGTTTGCACTTTATTTTTCGACAGTGCACCGCATTGTGCCGAGAGTGCTCGTAGGTGCAAGGAAAAGTTACCAAAGTCGCATATATTCACACCGGGTAAATTATAGGTAGCAAATTCATTGATAATGCAAGAGAATTGAGCGAGTGAGTGTAATTGGAAAGATAGGCCTCTTAAGTGACGCAGGCAGTTAAAGTGACACACCCTCTAATTGAAGAATGGGTATTAGGCCTATCTGCTATGGATAGTGTGGAAGCAAGACGACAGCTGACAGGTTAAGTTGGGAATTGAATTTCCCCTGTTGCTGGAACCATGAAAATTGTGGCCGAGAAAACTTGGCAATTCTAAAAATGTATTGCAAAAGCGAGTGCGTTATATTTTATATAAAAAAATTATTAAAAAAGAAGAAGACGGGATTTATTCTATTTGTTCTTGAGAAAATTGAAGATTGTGGTAGCGGAAAAATGAAATTTACTCTTTTCATCTTCTTTATATTCCAGTGAAATAGGAGCAAACAATTTTGGAGTGAAGTCTTTTATTTTATATAATCCTCCATCTTATTCCAATTCTTTTTTTTCTCTTTCTCTATTTCTTTCCTCTTGTTTTATTCCACTCTTGTTTCTTTGCTCTGGGTAAATGGCCGACACAGTACGCATTTTACAAACTTGGATCTTTCTTTCTCAACTTTTACTTCTTTTAATACATTAAAATAAAAAAGGTATATATGTATATATACATCTTGGAGAGACCGATGCCAGAAGTTTTTTCGTAATAACGTCCAAGTTGCCTAGACATCGGCAGGCGGCGGCCATCTTGTAGTTTCCTCGATAAACTCCGATTCCATCTACTTGCAATGTCGAATTGCCCTTCAGGTGGCGCTCTCTCCGTATATTATAGGGTCCTTATCTCTGTAAAAGCCTTTTCATTGCTCTTTATGAACACAATTTCCATTTGAAAGGGATGATGGGAATGGGCAAGTCGAACCCCGAGGAGATTTGTCAATGAGCGTTGTATGGTAAACAGCGAAAAGTTCAATTTTCCTTCCAAACTACGTAATTGAATCGTGCGATGTCGTGATTAGTCGGCCTTATTCGGTTTGCCGTGCGCTAAGTTGATATTTTTGTTTGTCCACTTGTTAGGTGAGTGGCAACATATCGAACACGGGTCACAGCGTGATCTTTGTGGTGGACAACAGCACGAGGCAACATGTGAACGTGACTGGGGGTCCGTTGTCCTATAAATATCAATTTGAAGAGATTCATCTGCACTACGGCATTCGAGATGATGTCGGATCCGAACACACCGTTAACGGATATTCATTTCCGGCCGAGGTGAGATTTATTTCATTAATTATTTTCTTTTTTTTTTAAATCGCTTCGAATTATTAGATTACACATTATAGCGCCAGATGGCGTAATCGGAGCGCCCTACTAAGATTTAAACCGATAAATTTCTCTCTTTTATGTACTTTTAAATACCAATTTTTAAGTGCGATTTTACTCAATTAATCACTTTGAAAATTATTTTATGAATTTCAATCACGGACGACGTCGCGTTTCATGAATATTCAATAATTTTCATTCAGATTTGCAATTAACATACCCTAATTCCAAAATATTTTTAACTAAATGTTTCGCGGAAAAAGATTTTTTGTTGTTAGTAAGAAATTTAAAGAAAATATTTATTTAATAATTTATCAAATATTTTTTAAATTTTTAAGTTTGACGCATTAAAAAGTTTCGGCAACTTCTTTTTCTTTCTTTTTATTAAACTTTGTAAAGTTTTTTTTTTTTGTTTCATCCACTTTACCTTTATCTCTGAAATTTTTATTTTTTTTATTTTTAATCTCTTGAGTATCTCAACCGAAGCGCTTTAGTGTCAATTTTTGTTTGCTTTTCTGATGCCACATCCTGCAGCTATGTGTTTTTGGCCTCGCTGCAATTGCATTTCTTCTACTTGCTTGAGTTTGTTGAAACTTGCACTACCTTTTTACCTCATCACCAAAGGTCTCTTCCTTGATTGAATCATCTACACAGAACTTGCTCTAAATTATACGACGTAAAATAAAAAATATAAGAAGCTCTCTTTATATTGAATTTTTTTTTAAAGACCCACGAGTAATAAATAATTTTACCTCGATCTGTTGTAACGTCAATTCCAATTTATTCTCGAGTTAAGAATTCATTTATCTTTAAAAATTATTTTATATATATATATATAAAATATATATATATATATTTTTATTTGACATGTCCAATCATGTTCCTTCTCAAGCAGAATTTGAAGTATTTCATCTTTTTTTTCTTTGTCCCAAATTGTGTCTTTGTTCTGGATAGCGTCATCATATTCTTATTTTTTATATCTGATAGTTTTTTTTTCTTCTTTTTTTTTTGGTTTCCACATTTGTTTTGTTTTTATCGACAAATTCCTTTTACTTGTTAGACTTTATTTTTTCTTTTTTTAAAAAAAAAATCCTTTGTCTTAACCTGCTGTTTTCTCAATTGGTAAAAACACACGAGATTTACTTGCGATTTTCTATACGTTGGGTGTTCTCTTGAAAAATGTCATTGGTGCTACGAAAGTAAGGAATTAACGTGCAGCTGTTTTATTTTTTAAGGTATTGGGTCGTGCTCTGCGAAACATTTTTCGTTTGTTTTTTTTTAAAGGTTTTTTTTTTTTTTATTATTAAAATTAAAATCTTTTATAAAATAAAGTTTTAAAAAATATATTTGAATCAAGTTAAATTTTGACTGTTCGTGTCGTGTCGAGAAACGAAGGTGTCAACATTTCTTTTTCATTTCAATTCCAATTCAATTAAAAATTGAATTATTACTTTAAACATTTTGACGAAATGACAACACGAATTTACCTCGCAGTCAATTTTTAAAAACTTTCATATTTTAACTGTTGAAAATTTTATTTTAGGTTCAATTGTATGGCTTCAACTCGCATCTTTATCACAACATGACTGAAGCAATGCACAAATCCCAAGGTATCGTTGCCGTGTCTCTTCTGACGCAGGTAAAAATAAATAAAAACTTAGATTTTATTTTTTATCTGAAAAAAAAATAGAAAAAGTTATCTACTTGCAAATTAATTTTTAACAAGTTCACGAGATATATTGTGCTTACGACAAAAGCATAATTTTTTAATTAGAAAGTCTTAGAAAACAAATGGATTTTTTCTATTTTTTTATTTTTCTGTTTTTTCCCCCAAAATTTTTTTTTAATTTTTTTGCTTCTACTTGAGTGCTGGTGGGAGTTGAAGCATGGATCAATGGTCAGTAGTGAGATCCACTTTGATTTCCAATGGCGTGTGACTGGATTCCTTTTCATTTATCATTGGAGCGAATCTCATTTTCTCAGCACCCACGGGGAAGAGTGAATTTCAATCATAAAGGGCAGCAAGCAGTTACAAAACTGAAATATTAGTAGAAAACCGATGTTACAAGGCGTGAAAAATAACATTTCATCATGACATAAAATTATTTTTATATAAAAGTAAAAGTTTTATTTCGCGTATCTCGACATTGATCAGTGTAGGGCGCCCGCTTTATCTGTTACTCATTTTAAAAATGAACGATTTCGCGGCTTATCCCCAATTCTCCATTGTGAAACCTTCACTTCGATGTCAAACGCAATCTTTAAAACCCGTGTTTGCCAATGTTTAGTATTCACACGACGTAAACTTTGGCAGTTTTGCCGCACACAACCACAGTTAAAACGGTCGCACCGTGTCACTTTTAATCATCTTCGCTCACTTCCCACCAACCTTCAGTCAACTCTTAACGAGGCAAAATGATGTCTTAAGTTTATGGACCGAATACATCTCCGTTAAAAAAAAAATCATTTTTTCAAATTATTCTGGATTTGCTCTATTTCCTTTTCTCGCAACTTAATGAAGTTGTCATCCAGAAGCCTTAATCTCTTTATCGGGCGAAGGGAAAAAATGAGAAAAAGTTAGTTCCTATCTTTTTTAAGCTCGACATGAATTGAATAATGGCGACAGACAAGAAATGCTACAAAATTGCGACCGAATGCTCATGCGCAACAAATTCGATAACGACGAAAGCCGTAACTATAAAACGTAATGGCCGAACACGTTATGTTTTTGTTTTCAGGTGAAGGAAGAAGGAAAGTGGTTAGTTGATTTGGATTTTTCGCGTTTATAATTTAGAAAGATGGTCTCAGCTGCGCATGAAGAGTTAATAGTTAAATTTAGGTGGTGCCTGCGAAGATGAAACGACTCATTTATAGGCAATAGTTTGCTCTATTAGTTGGTACAGTGGCCGCCAGATGAGGCTTTTGCTGCTCCCTTGTAATTGGGCGAGGTCAGGGTGGCAGCACCACTTAAACTTCAGCATCAATAAGCTAGACGATGTTCCAGCGCAAGCGCCTTTAATGTTTGTCTAATCACTCCATTAAAAGGCAGCGCCTCTACATAAATGGGAGGCAATCAGCAACAACAAGAAAACGACTTAAGAAGTACATTTTCAAGAAATTGGACTTAAATGTTTTTCTTTTCTCTTTACGATGTCGCTTCAGTGCAAAGTTCGACTGCGCGCTATAAATTTTTTTTTTGAAACAATAAAATTTATATTTTATACAATTTTTTTTCAAATAGAAATAATTTATGCGAGTTATTAATTTATGTATTTTTCTCTTTTCTTCAACAGCTCGGCGATCTCTCCAATCCGGAATTGAGGATTTTGACAGATCAGTTGGATAGAATCAAATACAAAGGTAGTTGTAAATCACATTAGAACTGTGAATGCAAATGAATTTTTGTTTCTTACAAATCTAATTTACTACAAACAACTTACAATTTAATTTAACTCTTATTTTATCAATTTCATTTTTTCAATTCAATACGTTTTATTTTATTTTATTTTTTCTTTGCAATCTAAATTCGTTGAAAGGGAAGTTTTCTTACTTGTTTAAAGAGGATATAAACAAGATGCAATATGTGCATAAAATAATGCAATCGGCTTTTTCTTTTTCTTATTTTTCTTCTCGTTTTTTTTCTATTCCTTTCTTCAATTGTTTCCTTTCCTCACTCGGCTTGTTTCTGATGTTTTCTTAACAAGATGATTGGATGTTATGCATATTCAGTACGTAGAATTTTCTCGTTTCCTTCCTCTCTTCGCTTCTGCTTATTAAGGGAAACGTAAGTAAGGTGTGTGGAGTGGATGTAGCGGGCAAAAATAAGTAACAGAGAGAGAGAGAGAGAAAAGGAAGGGCGTGTGTGGTTTATTATATTCAAATTTGCCCTTCCTGTATTAGTTTGCAGTAATGTTCTCAAGCTCAGCAAGCCTTGCTCAGGAAGGATGAAGGGATTTGAATAATCCTTGCAACTGCTCTTATTATTTTTTTTTCTTTCAAACTTTTCTCGTCTTATATTGAAATTATTGGATTGGGTTTAACGTTTAAAGAAGAAGTATTATCCATGAATCGGCTGCAATGGCCAATTTTGCCGAAATGTTTACGTGTTTTGAATAAGCACCGATGAAATAGAAATAAACATTTCGCGAAATTAGCCAAAGAGTTATTGCTTGTTTGCGTTTAATTCGAATAAAAGACTGGTCAATTGCAGTTACGAGTTGATCGAATTTACGTGCTTGTTTTACTCGGCCTTGTATGTTAAATAAATTTTATTGATTTATCCGATTCCCATGCACTCGAATGGGGGGAAGAAAACAATATAAAAATACAATTTATTCACAAATGGGATCAAAGTGAGCGGGCGAACAAGGGTCCTGGGTGAATATATTTTCTTTGCCTCATTTTATTCTCCTTTTTCCCCTCTCCAATATTATGCTGACATCCGGGGCCTTTAATTCCGAGAACCGTCTTCTCAGACGACTAATCTTTGTAAATGGAGGCGAGCAGATGCCGATCGAGACACGGGTGTGTGCAGCGGCATAGCGCTTGTCGCGAATCCCCTTTTCCAGCAACGAGATATTCAAGGCGTGAGGGGAACGAACTTGATGAGAGGAGTCGACGATAGAGCGAATGGGTCGCTCAGATGGCACGTGTCGTGTGCATCGTCAGTGATCGAATGCGTGTTCATTTGTAGCGAAGAACATTAAGGACGTTTTTATGATATTATGTTGTGTTCCCGCATATTCCTTCTCTTAAACTCGCTCCAGATTCCTTTTAACTTTTATTATCGTCAGTCTTTGTCTTAGCCGAGTCGGATTTAGCCTCGGCCGAGACGGCGATTGTCACGATTCTTTTCGTACTATTCATTGTTGCCTGCATCGAGATTAAGAGCGGAATAATAAATTCGTGTCTCTCTCTCTCTCTGTCAAAAATCGTTCTCGCATAAAAGTTTTTAATCTATACTTAAATAAAGTTGGGCAAAAGCGAGTCAAGTCTGTGCAAACCAAGTTAGTGCTTAATCCTGCCGTTTACGCACGACATTAAGCATAACCTACGCGCACGCGTGTATGTGCGAGTGCGCTAAGTAAGCAACCCCAAAAGCAAAATAAAGAGAGGTCGCTATTGACACAGAGTTCGGGATTAGAAATACTCGGTGTTGTTCTTTTCCCTTTTTTTCGCCACCCATCGCCCTCTTCTTATTTGCATTCCGAGTATCATTTAATTCAAGTGAGTGAACTCTTGTTGATGTTTACACTATGTTAGTCTTTAAGCGCACGACCACGCTAGGTATGTTGACACACTCGCTAGAGGCGGCATTTGTGATCCGTGAACAACGGGAGAAACCCCTTTCCTTGCAAATTGGTAGCAGCAGAACCACTCTAGCGGAATTTACTGGCATTACACACACACACACACACATATATATATATAAATATATATATATTTCTATATATATTTATATATATTATATATATTTAGCCGCGGTGCTTGTAGTCGAATCGCTATCTCGTGCAAGCAGCGAAGAAGATTTTCGGTGAGTGTGGGAGAGAAGCCAATGTTTATTGTAGGCTCCTCAATGACACTCAATTTGTGTTGGTGGAGTAACGGAGCGAAGGACGTGACATTGCATTCTTTGTATATGGTCATCAAGTTGGCTGCACGAATCCCCTCTCGGGCATTTCGTCTAAACTCGATAGCTTCTTATCTCTTAAAATAAAAACCGTTGGAATTCACACTCACTGAATTGTACGAGTTTGAACACGTTATTCGGAATTGGACGGAACAAGTTAAGAAAAATACTCGCGTTACGAGCGAATGTTAACTAGCTTTGCGTGTTCTTGTTTATTTCAGGGGCTTTAATCAGTTCTTGAAGTTCGTATACCTCTAAATATGCAAATTAACTCGCTTACTTTATATTCGCAAGCTTTAGGGAAAAAAAGATTTTGACGAGGAAAAATTATTATACGACATGACACGATTTATTATTATTTATATTTATAATTTATTTTTAAATAAAAACAATGATAATGGAAGTGGAAGAGGTTTATTTAAATGTTGCGGGTTTAAGATTAGGAGGATTAGTTAGAATATTAAAGAAATGGGTTTTTTGAATAAATTCAATTCCGAGTATAGGGTACTTAATTTAAAAGAAATTAATTCTTTAAAGTCGATCTTTCAACATTTTTTTTGCCAAAATGTTTACAGTCGAATTGAATTCTCGTGAGATGCGGCGGAAGAAAAATACCAAATAACAAATTTTTAGGTGAAGGGGGGGTCGAAAAGAAAGAAAATAATTTTTTGGTTTTCTAATCTTAGCAGAGTACCAAGTGAAAAATGAAATATTTAAGCAGTGTTCATTCGTGCTAAAAAAGTTGATTGGATTTTCTCAGTTTATGTAAAAGCTTTTTGGTGGTTGCCACTGGAGACCCCGATTGCGAGAATTGGAGTTAGGCGCTTCTCGTGTTTGCTTTTCCAATCAACCCCAATTACACGGTAGGTGTCGTCTGATTGACGCTGTCGCCCCCTATCGATCTCAAATGAAGTGTAAAAGCGACTGTATGAAGGAAGAAAAAAAGGGAGGAACAGAGAGATAAAGGTTGAAGACATGAAGGAAATTAAGGCGGAAACAAGGAGAGAAATTAGTGCAGCTACGCATTTCGAATATCAATGAGAATCGGGCCATACTAATGATGTCATAGTTAGTGAAGATGAGGTAGGAAATGATTTTTATTGATGCGAGTTACACGAACTTCCTTATAGTGGGCTAATTAAAAAAAAATATATTAAAAAATTTTTTTTTCGATTTTTATCTCACACTCGTGGATAAGGCACAGGAAATTAGGCTTATTTTTTTAACGTTTTTCATTAAAGATTTCAGTACTTATAAATAAATGGAACCTGCAATTAATTTTTTGTTTTCTCAATTTATCTTCTTTATTATTGTTATTTTTGTTTTAATTACATCCATCAAGTTTTGGCTTCGCTCGTCTTAGCTTGTTGTTAACTTTGCTCGTTTTATTTGTGTTCGCAGCGTAATGCATATTGGAGCCAGAGTAATGGTATATAAATGCGTATATAAATGCGTATATAAATATTCGGCCATTAATGGTATTTTATGCCGCTAGGGGTAAACCATCGTAAAAATCTCTTCCATGTAAAGCTTTTTTACTCATAATATTAGTCGAAGGAGGGACGATGTGTGAAATATGAAAACGTGTGTTTATTACTGACATTTATGTCCCGAGAGTGCGCCTCTTTTTATCCCCTTACTTTGGAGCACTTTCACGCCTTTTGTGGTCAACCAATTTTCACTACTTTTGTACGAGTTTTTTATTCTGATTTTTTTCCTTCCACCATATTATATTACAATAAATTATAATACATGCGCTAAGTTTTTTTTTAAACGTTTGGTCATTTACTCGTTTTTTCTCGACTTTAAATCCAATATGACGCAGAGAAGATTAAAGTCTTCCACTAAAAATTGTTGATACAGTATCTATTTCGCTCGGTTTGTTACGAGTGCTAGTGTTTGTTTAGCCACCAGAACACGGGTCATTTGTATTTCTCTTTTTCTACGTCCTCTGCCATGTTTTAGGGGGCAGCGAAATGAATATCTTTTTTTTCTCTCAGTAAGTTCATGAGGTCGGTGCCTGTAGCTATTGTATAAATAGTTTTCTGCTCGATGCATAATTCAAGTGCCAATCGATCATTTGCTGATAAAGAAGGGCAAATGGGTGGCGCTCTCGTAGTACACCGCTAGTCGGGTGTGAACTACATTTTTATTTTATTGGGTTTTTTTTTTTTTTCCCTAAAATAAATTTCAATAGAAATTGCAATAGTCAGTAATTTGTAATTACGAACGTACGAAAATGTTTGATACATCTCGGTGAAAAAAAACAAGTATTTTAAATGATAATTACAATGTGGAATTAGTTTTTCCTACACCAAAAACATACAGTATTTACTTCGAGATTTATTTCTAGAGACAGTTTGAAGATGAGAAAAGTTTATCCCTTTCAGGAGGCAATTGATATTTATTTTTTCCACGCAATTAAGTTTTAATTTCTTTTTTTACGGTTATGCGAACAGTGTTAATAAAAGGAGGCATTTTACTAGCAAAAAAAAAATTGATAGCGCGAACAAATCTTTTAACATAAAAAAAATAATTTTTTTATAATATTTTTTTATTTCTTCTTTGTTGACGGTTGATGACCAAAGGGTGTTGAATTTTAATTTTCAGTTTTAACTCGAGTTTTTTTTTTAAAGTCGAGTAATAAAGTGAGGAGGAATAATTAAATAAAAAAGAGGAAAAAATGCTTAAAGCGCAGAAAATATTTTAAAGTGCTTGGGTTGCTTTTATTTTATTTTTTACAATTTTAAAAATTTAAAAGTTTATTTATTTTTCTTTTTTCACATTGTTCACAAAGCATACATTTTTGATATTTTGTTTTGCTAGGACAGCAAGCCCCCGTCAAGAACATTTCCATCCGCCAACTGCTGCCAGACACAGATTTTTTTATGACGTACGAAGGTTCCACCACGATGCCAGGATGTCACGAAACGGTGACTTGGATCATCCTCAATAAGCCTATTTATATTACAAAGCAGCAGGTAATAGACGGTGTTGATACTGCAAAATTCACTTTTATTTAAATTGTGTGTCAACCACGTAACAACCAAAGATAAAAGTCGTGCGGAATGAGTATTTTTAGGTTCGGTCACCAGGGAAAGTGAGTAAAATAATGTAACGACTGGACTAGAAGAATGTTAAAAAAAAAGTTACTCCTTCAAGACAGGAAGTTCATACACTTCCTCATTGCAATTTTCCTGCTTCATTCAGCAAAACAAAGTCTGAGGAAATGACGCCATTAACCTCAGACTGCGATATCTCTATGCATTTTTATGCCTTCTGGTGAACAGACTCGAGAATACTCATTTTTGCAAATTACTATCAACGAAACAGAAATAAATGGAGATTATTTTTTTTCTTTTTTTCTTCTTTTAGTGCTTTTGTTAACAAATAGAAACGATATTATTGTGCTGCGAGTGACATTTTGAATAATTCGCTACGACCATCTCGGCGAAAGATCGCCGAGAGACATAATGTTTGAAAGTACATTAATGCATCATTCTGCGGTGCAGTGTGGTTGCAAGGTTCGCTGGACCCACCTGCAAAGACATCAACCATGCGCTGCTGGATGAATTACATTCAGTCAGCGCTTGGTGGGGCCTTTAAACGGTTTCCGACATCCCACAAATTCCAAACGCATTAAAACGACTCGAAAATCTATTTTACAGATATTATTAGATGCCTGAGCCTGCAGATTCGATCATGAAGGCATCTGCAGAAAAAAAAATTAAGTGATTATTTTGCTCTCTTTAGAGCGAAAATCTGGTTTTGCTCATTTTAGTCAGTTGCGTTCCACGACTGCTCGTTAATTGATAATCATTGTAATAAAAAAAATGCCATCTCGGTTCTCTTTAAAAGTGACGGTTAGAAAGGGTATATAACGAAATGCAGTAAAAATATACAATCAATTAAAATGTCAGCTTTTCATAAATCACATTTTTAACGATTAAACTTAATAAAAAGAATTCTGCCAATAATGGCAAAGTCCCCGCAGAGTTCTGCACATTTTCTCTGCTGAATGAATGATTTCGTTTAAGTTAAGCAATTCCCAGACGTTAACATTTTCTTCTTCTTTCCTATTCTCTTTTGGGACATCAATTTTTCGGTGAAGATTTAAGACTCTTTTTTCTTTTTCTCGTTCTTACGTAGGCTTTGCTTGCGTTTGCCGAATGGGAACTCGGTACACTTAATCCTTTGCCCGTGTAAAATCGAGTCACTCGTCGACAGAGTTTGAAAAAGAAATATACGGCGCCCTCGGAATTTATCACCTGCTCAAGCGAGAAATTACGTTCACCCTTCACCTCTCATTCATCCATCTATAGAATGTCGTCGCCCGAGTTGAGAGGGCGCTTTTTTATGATTTTTACGATGGTATTTCTTTAATGTTCAATGCCCATTCTGCGGTATATCCTCATTAGCCTTCAAACTTTCTGATTTACTTGCAAAGCTATTTTCTTTCTTTTTAAACTGATCTCCGTAGTGTCGCTCGAGCGAATCCAATTTTCATTCTTTTTTTTTGGGTGTATTTCAATTTTTTTTTCTTTTTTTTCGTAGTTAGATTCAGTCAATTTTCAGTTTCGCCTTTAAAAGCGCATTTCTAGCATAGTTTGAATAGTTGTTTTAATGTCGGACTGATTAGATAGTTGTGATAATTTGAGCATAATGCGGTTTTGCTTGGCCTTGTTGCGGTCGGCTCTAAGAGTTCCCCTGGTGTTGGTTGTGGTAATGAAACATGGCGACCTTGGAATAGAACAAAATTAAATTTTTCAAAATAATTATAAACGAGTTTGACAATGCACTCGTATTTCGAAAAGCCTGCGACGAGCAAAACGAGGCAAACGAGCCATTTATTTTTCCTACAAAACGACGAGGTGGAACCCGTCGTCTTTAATACTGATTTTGAGTTTGCAAAAACCTTTTAGAGATTAAGAGAATGTAAGAGATGTTAGTATTAGCGGCGAGCATTTATTCTCGATTACGTCATTAATCTTGATGTTTTAGTAATCCTTTAGTGTGGTAATGAGGGTTTTATGTAATTTGAGTCGTCGCTTGTTTCGGGATGACATCTTGTAAACCAGTCGATTACATGTTTGAGATATTGCATCTATTGGCCGGGATGGAATTTTCCCCACTTGCGGTGTGTCTGGATTTTTGAAGAAATTGTTTAGTAATTACCTAATATTTCACCGAGGTGTCAAATGGTCTGGCAGCTGGTGCGCCGTCCATTTTTTTTTTTATTCGTCTTTTTTTATGTTTGCAAAGTGATTTTTCTTGCTTTTCTATGGGGGATTTTAAAGGGGAGAAAAAATCCAATTCAGCATTTTTTTTTAAATATTTGACATGGAAGAATGAATGTTATGGTTGGTTTTGTACACGTTGCATAATATTTATTTGAAATTTCATTTGTTGATATTTTCAATTTTTTTATTTTATTTTTTATTTTTTTTTATAGTTACACGCACTGCGAAAACTAATGCAAGGGGACAAAGAACATCCAAAAGCTCCACTGGGGAGTAATTTCCGGTCCCCACTTCCTTTACACCACCGCCCTGTTCGTACTAACATCGACTTCAAAGGGAAACAGGTGAGAAAAACATTAACTTAATTGAAAAAGTTACTTTATTTTTTTTTTAAACTCTGGAGTTAGTGCATTTTTTTCTAAATAAGTGCACTGAAATATTTAAACAAATGCATTGAAATATTGTTTTTTTTTAAAAAGGAAACCCGTCAAATTTTAAAGTGTCTATATTTGAAAGTGGTGTTGTAAAGATCGTCTTTAATAGTTGCATTAATTCACGAATGGTGTCAAATGGTAATTGAATAGCACTTTGTGGTAAAAAAAAATAATTACGGTATTAAATTATAGTCTTAAGTACTAATGTGTACACGGTTCATCACAAAAGAATGCCCATACTTTAAAGTATTGCAAATACGTGAGCTGAGAATTACGAATTCTGGCCGAATAGACACTATTCTTAATGCATAGTCCCAAAAAATAATGTCTAACGGAGACGACTCGGGACTTTTAAGTGGTCAGATTTGCTTTTAGGATGCAACGATATCCATTTCTCTTGAGCTGTTGCCATGTTCCACGACAAAAAGAAATTCATTGCGGAGCGACACCACAATTACAAATTGCAAAGACCTACAAACTTGCAGTATTTTGAAATATGGACATTGTTTTGCGACATAAAAATAACCGTGTAATTTTATTGTATTTTATTTGTATTTATATTTTTTTTTTAAAAAAGAAAATTTTATTTAAATTTTTTTTCTTTAAAGATATAAAACAATTTCCAGTGCATTTATCTCTAAAAGCCGCTTAGGAATTTTTGTAAGCAGTTGTTGTCACATATCGTGAAAAATGACCAATTAGAGATCACGGGAAGATATATAAGTCCAACACTTGTTATGATAAAAAAAAAAGAAAAACAAAAAAAAAAAACGAGTTAAAAAATCCGTCTCATGTGCATCTTATCATTTATTTCTTTAATCCTCACGTCATGGCTGCCAGTTGTAAATCCCTGTGGCAAATACAATCTCTCAGGTCCGAATCCACCTCAGACTTAGCGAGCACACCATTATTTTTGTTCTTTTTCTTTCCCACTTTTCTCTACGGTATACAAAAAGTGTTCTAAACTTGAAAAATGAATGATAACCGGATAAACGCGAATATATATTAAAAAAAAAACCTTGCAAAGAATTTTTTTTTTATTTCTTTTGATATATTCGAAAGCATTTAGAATTCACTGTTCAAACTACGCTTAAGAAAATGTAGTTCATATCTAAAGACATAAGTCATTGGATAAAATAAGAGGCGCAACGAGGAGGTGAAGTAGTTCGGGCGAGTCTTATACTAGTACTGCTGCTCAATCTCTCTATTTATCGCACTGCCCTCTCGAGTTTGTAGACCCCTTGTCACGAAAAAGAGAGAAAAAAAATAGTTGGGAAGACATTGCACATAGCTGCCATCCTTTTTTTACGATCTGCAGCGCCACCGCTTGCCAGAGTGGCGAAATATGGTGCCATCTGGGGTGACTGAAGTCGGGGCTGTAAGTTGTGGAGATGGTAAGCCCATAGCTCGTGCGGCCACTCGGACCATCAACCTTCCACTACTCCTAAATAATGCATTGAATTAGGAAATGGCTACTGACCACTCTAACTCACTGCTTTACTATTTGAAGACGGTGAAGGCGAGAGGAAGGCTGTCGGGGGGAGTCGGTGGCACAGGTGTTTGTCCTTTTCTCTCTTTCTCGTACGAGCGGGGAATTTGCTGGCAACTGCAAAAGCTCGACGATTTACGAGTGTTGTTGCAATGATGAATGGAAATGGTAATTTGTTTGCCTTAACAGCGACCGAAAATCGCAAACTGCATGAATTTATGCAGCATTTGTAATTTTCCAGTTGGGTTTAAGGAAGCGCTTTAATACAGACACAAAGACGAGTCTTCAGATACTATACTAACGACTATACGGGCATAAAAGCTGCGAATAAATTCAAAAAGAGCAACTGTCAGGTACGAAAAATATTTTGGGCAGTGGTCAAGTCGTTGGGTGTCTTTAAGAATTTCGAGTACTCGATTCTTTCCAAACTGCAAGAAATAAGAGAAAATCTTTTTTTGAAACTTTTGATTACTTTAAGAGTATGAATTGTGGCAATTCCAGTTTGGTCGAGGCGCTTAATATAGCTGAGGCCCCAACTACAAACTTAAAGACTTTGGTGCCCTTAAAATTTCGACTACCCAATCCCCACGGAAGTAGTGCCGAAATTGCAGCTTTGTCTAAAAAAGGAGGATTTCTAATGAATTAAGGGTAAGCAATTTCAAGTCTTTTGCTCGTTTTGAAATTTTCGTTGTTTTCAGCGAATGGAAAATAATAGGTCTTCACTGTCAAACTAATCGCGAGACATTGAGCGCACTGATCGGCTCCGATTTCCATACGAGATTTCAGCCCTTAATTTAAAATTCCATCACTTTTAAATCTCAGCAATTAATCCTACGTGAACCGATAATAATAATAATAATAATAATAAAATGTGAACTCGCATTAAAAAAATGCCAGCTAAATTTGGTATTGATTGCGTTGCGAGTACGGGCAAATTTATTCGTTAAAAACCTTGGTTTATTTTTATATCCTCGTTTTGTTTTACCCCAGCGTCGTTTGACATTATAACGATACTCTCTTGTGCTCGAGTGTTCATTATAGGACTTAGATAGTGCAAAGATTACCTTTGGAAATGGCACGATTGATAAGCGAGTAATAAAAAGAGAAATAAAAGGTGAGAGCATTGAGACTAGGCTCAGGGTACTGCGAAAGGATGGAACGGGCACGTTCGTGATCCCTGTGAAATTTGCCTCATCAATCCCTCGCAAAGAATTGTGGCAGCCACGCTACGAGACGACTCCCCAGTGCGCCTCTTTCCCACTTGATGGAGGGATCAGTAAAGCTCGAGTTGGGTGGCGCCATCTGCCGCGCTTTTGCAAAGATCTGAAGGATTTGAAAGCGAAATGACGAGCGTAGAGCAAATATTATGCAAAATGCAACGGTTCTATTTTTTATTTTATTTTTAACGTTGAAAGTAAATGTGGAATAAATTGCTATTTGATTTATGGTCGGGCGTAATAAAATTTTTCTTTTCTTTTCTTTTCTTTATTTTTCTTTCTTTTCAGGGAAAACATTGTCCCACGATGTACCACGAAATGTATTATAAAGGTAGGTAAAAAATAAAAATAAAAATTATTTAGTTGGCATGTTATTACTTACTAATTTTTGTTGATTGTGCGCACCTACGAGTATGTTGAGCCGTATTTGTGTTGTGTTGGTAATTCGCTTTTGCTGTAATGGGCTGGTCGGTTGATTGCTCACGTGCCCACACGAAGAATCTTATTATTTTTTTTCTATTCTTCCATTTCTTTGCCACTTTCATCCCCCATTCCCATTTTATTTTTCTTTCGAGATTTCAAGATGTTTGCCAGTAATTTGTTGGGATGACGACGAGTGTAGAAAAAGAGAATAAAATAAAATAAAATTGGTGACATTAATTTGCCATATCGTTTGACGACCAATCAAAGAACTCGCGTTTCTAGGTTAAAGGAAAAATTGATCGAGGAATTGATCTTATTTGCAGCGCTCGACAAGTGCTTTTAGCGGGTGGACTTGGCTGCAAGGCACCGGGGTGCTTTTAGGGTAGCGAGTCTGCTGCACTGCACGGTTCAATGTGAAATAAGGGGCGCTTTGAGGGTGGGCTCGACTGCAATGTTAAATCTGAAATACTCAAGTCGAGGGAGTGCTTTCGAGGGTTTGTGCTTCAACTGCTTTCTGCTCAAATGTGTCGTGCAGGGGGATCCATGTTTGTTTCTTTTCGTGCTCTGCAGGTGGCGGATGGGATCGGTTGATCCGGATAATCCCTGGGAATTTGTAGTGGCGGGGAGCCGGTTGCTGATTGTGTAATTCGTTGCTCGTGGCAACGCTCGGGCATGATGGAAGAGCGGATTTAAGCAAATAGGCCATGAAAATAGAATGAAGATTCATTTTACTTGAATTATTCAGTGGGGTTTGAAAATTTTGTTGTCATTTTTTCGAAGAAAGAAATTCTGAGCTGGCAGAAGGAAAAAAAAAGTTAAGGAGGGAGGAAAAATACGCTACGGGGTAGTTGAGACTCGTACCATTCGTAACGACTTCTAAAAGGAGACATTGAAGGAAGTCTCGCAAGTAATTAGGTTTTGTTTTCATCCATTATTCATCTCGATGGTTAACGGAGTAAAGAGTGTTCAGACGCAATTTCTGCCGATTATTCATTTCAGTTGTCAAGTTAACATAAACACGATTTGATTAATAGCAAATGGGGTTGATTCTCTGAATAGTGTCACTCTAACGTTGAACTGATATTAATTATAAATTTTAAACGATCGTCGAAAACAATTGTCAAGTTGCGGCTAAAGCGGTTCAGTTTTTTTCCGCCACCCGTTGTTAGAGTAGTGCGCGATTCCAGTGCTGCCACCATTCGCGGTTATCACGCATTCGAAATTATCAATTGAACAGAAAAGCAGAATTGCAGTCGACGCCACTGAAAACGAAATTACAGACGAACTGCGTAATGAATTTGTAAAACAAACAAATGTGTTAAGAGTCACGACTATCACGAATTCCCTAACGTTTCGAGTCATGCCGGGGTTAAAATGTGCCGACATTTATTCCTGGGTCAAATGTTACACCAGTCGTGGCTTTGCATGAAGTACAAACACCATCATTCATTATGATAGCTTAATGAGATGGGGGAAAAAGAAGGAATTAAGAGATTTAAACTTTGAGTTGAATTTTTTTAAAGCTACTTTTAGAGAATAACTTTTGAAGACCATCAGCTTTAATATTTTTTTACTTTAAAGTTTGAACAAGTGATCGAAAAGCAATTTGGTCCAAATAGTATTGTCTGGTAGACTCGCATCTGGTGCATAAAGCTCGGTGATTGGGCTTAATATTCATCGAAATAAGGGCTGGGAGTAAAGGGTGTGGTGGTGAGAGAAGAAATTTCAAAAAAAAAATCTCGATTGGTTTAGTAAGGAAACAGGTGGCGCCCTCTTCACCTTGGTCGCTCTCTCTTTCTCTCCATGAATTCCCATCAGGCAATGGGGCAATTAGGCCCTCCCCACCTCCATCATTCAACTCCCTTGGTTTCGTGACCCCATGCACTGTATACACAAGTTAGTTCATTTTAAATATTACCTCTAATCTAATGGAAGCAGGCGCGCTGTTGCCTGCTGCTTTATCGAATGGAGCGGTAATAAAAAAAAGTTTCTACTGCACCAATCACGTGCAACTTTGACACAGTGAAAAATGTCCAACGCGCGACATCTGGTGGAATTTAGGCGAAATAAAGAATGAATTGAAATTTGAACGCGAAGGCAATAATAATAATTATATTAAGAGCAGTTAAAGCAGCCATTACGGGGGTGCAGGAAAAGCCTTGAATTTCAAATGAAGCGAATTTTAAATATATATCGTAAAAATGGTTTTTCTTTAACACTCGGATTTAAATTTTAAAAAATAAATAAGTTGGAAAAAAAAAATCTATTTCGATCGCTTTAAAAAGATGATATCTTGTTTTGGAAATTTACTGCCGCAGATAAAATAGGTCGGGATGGTGTGCGTTGGCCCATCGTCCAAGACAAATGCGGGGTGCTACAAGGTGGGAGTGGGGGAGGAGGGGTGTGACCAAAAGGTGGGTGTGTGGTGTGGAAATGGAGTCGGCAGTACTGGCGTCTGTTCTTCCATCGACTGAATCGATCGTAAGCCTAGAGCGAGCACATTTTGCCGTCTTTTTACTGCCAACACAACTGCTAACAACGCTACCATGGTCGGCCTTCATCTCTCCCACACACTCATTTCTTTTCGGTGCGTAGGTGTATAAATTTCAATTTTGTTTGCCAATTGCTTATTGAAAAGAAGTAAATGGAATGGACTCGGAAATAACTTACACGTATGATTGATGAAAGTATTTTTGTTTTTGATTGGCGCTCGGAATGTTACTGTCATATGAAATTGATGATTTTATTTGATGTATGCACATGTTGCAAGCCTAAATCCAAAGAGGAAAAAAATAAAAAAAAATTATCGATGTGCATATAGTAGAAAAGGAATAAATTTATTATCAAACAGTCTGTTTGTTTTTCACGTAGTCTCAAAACTGCCAATTAACTACTTTTACATTGACGCAAATTCGAATTTCAAATTTATGCGTCGAGTCTTAAAAGTTTACTACATGAAAATTATTCATAGAATAAGGGATCGATTTCTTATATAGGCTGAGCCACTAAATTATGAAAACTTGTTTACTTAATATTTAAAGATCTAATTGTTCAAAGTGGAAGTGTAAAATGTATGCGGCCAAACGATTCGACGTTTCCATGATTAGAGAAAATAAAATTTTTATTTGTAATTTCGTTGTATTTGTCTCGATGAGTCCTAGCGACGAAAAGTTTGTGTAGGTGTTGGTCGCAGTTGTTCGTGAGTCTTTCGTCTCCAGAGGGTTCGCAAGAGACAAAGCGGCCTTTTGATTCAATTACTTTCTTCTTTCTTTCGCTGTCAGAATGAGCAGCCGCAGCAAATTGACTGATTAAGTCTAGTTTCTGCCGTTGGGGAACGCGGTTAAATCATCAAACGTGCCACGTATATGACTAGTGTTAGTCCGAGCACTCACTCTTTTTAATCTCCGAGTTTCTAGGTTGTTGGCGGATGCGCCATTTTATTTATTTATTGTGTTTGCGTCTAATCACTTCGGTGGAAACCGGACGATACTCAATAAAAACAATTTGCTTAGCGAATGTTGATAGATTAAACTTAAACTACTTTAATAGCTTCGTCTTATAATTGAGTTTTACTCAATTAAAGTGCGCATTTGCATTTTGTTAGTTATGTTGCGGGAGATTTCTCGCAGTTTACAATCTTTTCGCACCGTAAAAAGTTTAAAAAATGGTCTTTTAATTTTTTTTTTTTTGACTCCGCAGATGAAATGTGGGGAGTGATTTCTATTAAATTTAGCGAATTTCACCCGAATCGAATGATGTTTTATGAAGTTTATTTGCAATCAGTGGAATCCACTTTTGTTTGTCTCTTGCTTTATTCTTGTTCGATCTTGCTTTGGAATTCCCCATGAATCACCAAATGCCAGTGGAATTTATTTGAATCCTGTGAGAATTCAATCGAGTTTGCTATATTTCACTCGAATTCATTTGGATTCAACTGCACTTCACACGGCATCACGGTCAACTCGCACTGACAAGCTGAATGTTTTATTCACAATTTGTGCGACATAAAAACCGAAATTCTCCCTATAAAAATTTTAAACGGTTTTTTTTCAGTTAGCATTAACAGCATAGCCGCGAGCATGCCTTTTTGTTTTCATTATTTGTGCACGTTTTATGCAAGTCTCGTAATACCATTGATTGATTATTAGTTCTGTTTGCAGCGAACATGTTTCCACAACCGTAAGAGGTTGCGAGGGAAAAGGAAGAAGAGAACAAAAAGTGCATTTTCCCCAACAAGCCTTGGCCTCGCGTGATTTGTTTGGCTGCTGAGAACGAGGCCGTCCTTAGTCTACAACAGCGGAACAGTAGTGGCCACACATCTCCCGTCCCACGCCATTGTGACGCCGTTAGGTACAGGCATCGTCGTCAGCAAAACTCGAGACTGACAAATTGTATCGAGCGACAAGTTGATCGTAAATAGTAAACTAAAAGACAAGTTAACTGGAAAAGTGTATGTGGACAAGGCTTTATCAAGTGAGTTTAATTTAAAAAAAAAAACAAATTCAACTAACATGTGGATTAAGATGTTCAACTAACAACTATTTGTGTATCGTTAAAAGCTCAACTTAAATCTTATTCGCCAATTTGGTTTTCGACTCTGTATCATTTTGTCTGTGCATTGATTTAGCTTGTTCGTGAAGAAAAGAGTGAAAGAAAAAAAATTTCAATGATAAAAATGTTATATAAGACTGAGAGGATGAACAAATTACACTCAGCACGAAACAATGCAACGTTTTTAGTTCTTATCCAACTGTATATTCTTTGGACATATCCTTAAAAACAAACCATTTGGCAATATATGGTATAATTACTTATGTACGAAATGATGGACGAGCGAGAAATGATTGGTTAATTGTAAACAACAAAAAAAATAAGCAAAAAAATATTTTATTGTTAGTAGTGATTTTGTTTTACTAATTCTTTCATTTTTTTCAATTATATTTGATACTCGATCGAAAGGTTTAAGAAAGTCAAAGAAAAGAAAAAAGAGAGAAATTGAAGGTGTTTTGCAGACATTTCTCTGAAAGTGAAAAGAAGTTTGTGAAGAATTGGTTGTTGAATGTTGGTCGGTGGTTACTGGGGTTTAATGGAGCCTGTGTGTGACTTGGTCCATTCTTTTCACTTTGTCTTTTGCTGACCAAAGAGAAGGTCAGAGGTGTGTCAGTGGCAGAACATGAATCAAGGTGCTCGAAGGGCCAAGAGGACAGACTCATGGTTTTTTAATGGAAATTGAAGTCGGTAAGCAAAGTGAAAAGAAAATAAGGTTTTCGAAGTGAAAGTTTAAATTAAATTTTGAATTTAAAAGCGTTTTTTTTTTTAGTTGAGGTTTCTCACAAAAAAATATATAAATCGAATAAGTGGTAAAGCACTTAATATATGAAAAGTTCTAATCGCTTTTAATTGACTGGATGTTGGTTAATTATTGCTTATTTTCGAAGCAAGTTTGTCATCAAGTTTGATGGCGCTGGAGAAAATTCAATTTTCAAAGTGGTACTTGTAAATTTTATTGGTGTTTATTTATTGATCAATTGAATTTTTATTGAAGTTGGAACAAGCGAACGAGTAACGTGAAATAGAGCCAATCAATTAGGAGAATTTAACTTCCTTTCTCGCAGCTCTCGGTTTATAAATTATCTACAACTAAAGGTGAATTTGAAAAAGGTTATGTTTACGTTTGCGGGATTTGTACGTGTGTTACGAGACTCGAGGGAGCATTTGATAATGATAAATTCGACGACGGATTTGCTTTTCTTTTTTATGTGTAATGAGAATTAATGAGAATTTTATGTAAATTTGTTGTTTTTTTATTTTAAACAAATGGAATGATTTTGTGAATAGTTTATGACGGCATTTCGATCAAATAGAAAACACATTTTCTGCCTCATTAAATATTGACGACAAATATTTGAAGTTTGTGTGTGAAGGAGATCAAATTATCTTTAGAATTTTTTTTTATAATTTTTAAGAGTGCACATTCAAGTGTTTCATTTTGAATATTGAATAGTTGCAATTGCAAACTTTGTCACGGCTCACTCGTACAAACGAACAATAATCTCGAAATGCTTTTAATTTACGACGAATGTAACCTCATTACTGCTCTTATTTACGATTGAATATTCACGGTTTGCAGAAACCACCAATTTCAGTTTGGTCTTTTTATTTTTGCTAAAATATTTCGAACTTTGATATGCTAATTAAGTGTTGTTTTCAATCATTTTTAATTAACCGACGCTACAATTGCAAATATCGAAAGAAATGCTTAAAGAACCTGCTCGTGACTGCTTTTGACACAAAAACTCGATTCTAAGGAAGAAAATAAATTCATCAATAAATAATTTTCTATTTTTTAATATTTATAAGAAGATCCTTTCTTCAAAGCCCGCTTCCACTTTTTCCTAACTCGGTAAAATCTTTCGGGACGAAATTGTTTTGAAAAATTATTATTTGCAAGAAATAGCATTTGCGGAAATGAGTTCAACTCCGTCTTACAAGTGTAAAATTGAAGTAGAGGAAAGAAAAATAAATGCACATAAACAACTTTCAATTTCAGTTTCAACCAAAACAATGATGGAATATACAATTCTTTATTTTTTTTAATCGTTGCATTCTTAAATTAAACAATGAAAATTGTCAAATTACTCATTAACTTATATTTTACAAAACCGTTCGGTTTATGAACGCAGGCTTTAACAACAAATTTATCTTATAAAAAAAAATATTTTTTTTTAAATGTTAATTATATTATTGGGAATTTAATTTTGTACTTTAATTGGCTTTATTTCGGTATTTAACTCGAAATATTTTTTCAATGCCTTCTTTTTAAAAAGATATCGATCGGGATTGGAGATGGCGGAATTGAGATGTGGGCAAATGAGAAGAAAATTAAAATAATTTTGAATAATAGAAAAATTGGAAGGAATAATAAAACCAATTTTTTTTTTTTTTTTTTGCTTGGATAAATTTATGGGGAAATAAAATAAAAATCAGTTTAAAATTTATCATTTCGATGCGGGGTATTTAAGGGATTGGAACGCTTTAAGGACGAATGTGTTGTGTCACGAGTAAAACAAATTTAAATGAAGTCGACCTGTGGGGTCATTAATGCAAATTTCGTTTTTACATTTCCTTTTTATGGGTGGGGTTGGGCCGAAAAAATAAAACAAGATTGCGCACGATGATAATTTTGTTGGCAATCTGTTTTCAGAAAGTAATGAATTTGTCACGAGTCTCTCGAGACATACAAAATGGAAAAGAAAATGACCTCTCAAGGCGTGGTCTTAGGGTATGTAAAATTATTGCGTGGAATTAAAAAAAATGGCGATGATGGAAAGATAGTTTGGCATAATGCCGCAAGACTGCTACAAATTCATCATCTAATGGAAGAAAAATGGGGGTGGGAGGGTGTGGGGAAGTAAAGTAAATTTATAATGTTGTTTTGCTAAGTTTTTTATTATTTAAGAAACTTTTTGCATCAGATACGATGTGGGTGAAGTCCATCATAAGAAGCTCGGGCACGGAAATGAGATCTGAAATATTATTTCTTAATTTTTGTTGTCATCGAAATTGCAAAATGTTTGTGTTTATAATGACTTAATTTTATTTTTATTTTCCATTCAGCTAATTGAAAATCTTAACTGTAATTCATACGATTTTTACTTTGTAATTTGGTAGGTGGAGGAGGAAACCCTCGCTATTTATTTGTTATTTTTTTTTTTAGGACTCTTGAATTAGATGAATGGTTTCTGAGTGAATTAGGTTTTCCCCCCGTTCTCTTACGTTGTTCATGTTTCTTTTTACAGCCAATTTAGTTTAAAAGAGGGTAGCGGGAGGGTGTTCGAGACGCATAATAGTTAACGGTTAGCAGTTTTAGGAGTTTGCGAAGAGAAAAAATGTGAGAAAAGGGCAGCGATTTGTTAGATGGCTGCTCGCCGAGCTTAATTGAAAACTTTAAATCAACTTGGCTCCATCCAAGTTTGTCGCTTACACTTTTCCTCCACAGGTGTCGCTAAGTACCTCGACTAAGTCAACAACTCATGAGTACAAAGTGGTGATGTCATTTTTATTAAGTGCTTCCACTTTTCAGAAAATATTAATCTTGAGAAGTACAACTTTAGCGGCGTTAAAGTTTGCATTTTTTTCCAAAGTAAAAACTTTACGTGTTTTAATTTCTTTTCTTTTGAAATTTTAAATCGTGGATATTTGCGAGCAATGTTTTGGAAAAAATTGTTTTATCCATTTGTAGGTGTGTAATTTTTAGTGATGACTTTGGGATTTGTGCTTGGCATAACGGTGGAATTGTGCATTTGTGCTTGCATAATGGCGTGGGCGCAAAGATGAAATCGAGACCTGTTAAGGAGGGCTATGCGAAGAGTCAGCATCTTAAAAAAAGAAAGAATAAGGAACGATGAAAAGAAAATGTGAAAAATCATCTTTGGAGTTAAAACTTAAGCTTCGTCATCTAAGTATCACTTATCTTTGTGCGCGAGTAATTAAAAAAAAATTTCCACTTTCTTCATTCACTTCTGAATCATATCGTAATAGCTGATTCCACATGAGCAAATTCTTTCCATTTTTCTTTTTTATTCACTTCTCGCCCTGAATAGACACCTCATCAGGTAATATTGGGGAATTTTGACTTCAAACTTAATCTAAATGTAAACAAGTGAAAGGAATTTGCGCCATTGTGCGCATGCGCTCTTCTTTTCATTCATAATTGCCTCGTGCTGTAATGGGATAACAAACCACTCTGCTTTTTTTTAAAATTACAATTGCGTCTCATCTGGAGTATTCCAAGGCGTCGTCTTGCGATAAAACTCACCCCCGTATTGGTCTTTTCATTAGTGGGTGTCGTCTTTTTGCAACGCTTATCTATTGTGACGAAAGAGGGCGCCAGCGTGCTAATGAGCTCAATGAATCACCGCGCTCGACTTAACACTCAACAAGCACTTGATAAGATAGCAGCAGGACAAGTCAAAATTTCCAGCAATTCGATAAATAAACTTGAAACTAGTGTGTAGTCGAGAATGGGGGGTATAGCGACCGTCTTTATGATGGAGGAAATTTGGAACTTTGTAAACCAGTAATTATTTCCCCAGGAGAAAGAAGACTATTAAAAATTGTAAATTAAATAATATTTACACTTAAAGTAAAAGTGTTATAAAGACAATGGTTTGTTGTTTTTATAATAAATAAAAAGTAAAAAAAATAATTATTAAATCTGATAAATATGAATATTATGCACTTAAAGTAAAATGTGTAAGTTTCATTTAGAAATTGGCTACATTTTT